>JAGDQP010024973.1:0-18818 GCA_022664845.1 Lepisma saccharinum
TTTGGGACTAATAGCTTCTAAAGTTGTGAGTCTTCACTCAGGGAAGCTTTATAACTAAACTTTAACTTAAATGTTCATTTTAGGACACATCTACCAAAAAACGGACATTAGGCGTCCGGTTTGAACTTGTAACCGGACACTTGAACCAAAAACCGGTCTATCCGGTTGAAAACCGGACGGTTGGCAACCCTAGGTTTAATTTAATAGTTGTTTGAGCGAGGACATGAATTGGAGATATGCGACAACGCACCGCTCTAAGAGCAGATAAGTAAAATATTGTTTCCTTGTAGAATGTATAAGTAAAACATCTTGATTATTTACTGATTTGCGTAAAATAGTTTAGTTGAGCCAGATATTGCCTTCTCGAGTTCGATTCTCGGTGAGAACGTATTGAACATAAGTAGTTCGGAATTTTCCTTAACCTGAGGGTGTCATCACTTTTGTCCTACATCTTCATCGGTTTATCATTCTCGGGCATATTGGGGCTACACATAAGCTTTGGAGTAGCTCCGGTACAGGTATGTTTTCACCGTAACTTCTTAGTTGGTTAATTTATTATAAGGCTATGAGTAAGATGACTCATGTTCTATTTCGGCTCCCGCAAAATTTTTGAAGGCCTTCAGCTCGCGCTCAGCGACCGGTCATTGTAACTAAGGTTTCTTCAGATTATTTCCTCAGCTGCCATGTTACCAAGATAATTTATTTCCTTACTGGTCGTAGCTAGGTAGTGATGCTTCTTATTTTGTATTTGCCATAGTTGTGAATGAGAGACGAATCTGATATACGATATACATGATGTATCGAAACATGTGGGACACGTATAGCACATGAAATATTTCAGATAGAAACAAGACAAAACTTCATACAAGGGTGAATCAGAAAGTAATGTCTCCAAGGTGATACCTTTATTTTTGTTTGACAGGTAGCATCGATAGGTCGGATCCGCTATGGGATAGGCCGTCCTTTCCTTGGTCGAACCTGCTACGAGGTAGGCCATCACCTCTCCTTGGTCGAGCCTACTACGAGGTAGGCCATCCTATCATTCCACCTTATCCTCTACGGGATGGGACTTTCCAACACCACTATGGCCCCAACCTGCTACGAAGCTGAGGTCCTCCTTTCTCAGCCAGGCAACAATCCAAGGAACTGTTTAAGAGAAAGGAAATGAGATATGAAATGTAGCTCAACAATAAGCCTCCATAGTTTCGTACGGGAGACTCTTTTTATTAACTTTTGACTTGCACATTTTAATAAAAGGTGAAGGGATAAAATCCAAACATTGATCCTTTTATTGCTCTATCTGCTCTAACTACCCAATAATAAACTATTCAGCAACGGCGCCAGACTCAGAAAAACTGGGCGTTGCGGAGGTAATTAAGGCGCCCATAAGAGTGTTTTTTTTACGTATTGGAGCTATTATTTGAAATCAAATAAACGCTCCGCTCTTTTTATTAAAAAATGAACAAGAAATTCCCCTCAAGGTAGACCAACCCATTGCTACGTAAGATTCGTGTTATATACCTTCACCCATAAACATTCTGCATCAGCGATACATATTGAACTAATAGTATTTAGTGAAACTGTGTTGGAAAAATGTTATGATAAGGACCCGATCAGATGCTCGAACTCGGAACTTTAATAGCGAACTCGAAAATGCAAATATTTGTAATAGTAAGGACTTGTCAAATGAATATGTCCAAAAAGACAGTCATACAGCATCCACACTTGATAAAATTGTGGATGCATTAATAATGAACTAGATAAAAAAATAAAAAGACAATTTAAAACATTTTTAGACAGGATAAAAACTATACCAGACGGAGGAAGCGACAAATAAACGTTCGACAGAGAGTGAGCGTCAGCAAAACGTTTTCTTCCGCATCGTTAGCATGAGCGCAGCAGAAAGGAATTTCTTCAACCTTGCAGCATCACGCGACCTTCATACGAAGCCAGCGAGAATAATTGCGTCGGGCACGCGCTCAGCTACGTAGAACTTATGCGTCAGCAAAAAGCAACATTCTCATACAAACAGACTGACTAAGTTGCAATTCGTTCTTAACATACGATTATTTTGTGAAAAACGAGAAAGGAGAAATGAACAGTTTAAGTGACATATACTTACCACTAATGGACAGTGAAGTAGGCAATACGTTTGTTCCTCCTGTCTATAAACTTTTTAAACTTCAAATACACAACACCATTCTTTCCCACAACCTAATGGTACACATCAACAAGCGTTGTTAACTGAACGAACAATTTTTTTCTGGTTGATTATAGTTCCTTTTATGTACCGAATAGGCATCTAAAATTTTCTTGATATAACTGTAATCCACGTGGTTATCTTCCAGAAAGGCGAAGACATGCTTCAGTAAACTAGCGTTCACTTCCACTTGGATGTTGAAACTGACATCAGTAGTTTGAAAGACCATTGAACAGTGAATCAAAAGACCAAAGTCTGCGTTTTGCAACGAAGCCAATAACCATAGTTCAAGTACTTTTCATGGCGAACTTGACCGTCGTGCAATTACTACTAATCAACATAAACAGAGTAGTAAATATGAAGGACTTCTTATTACCATAAATGACCATTTTTACCGTCAAATTTAAGGCAATGAAAATGGAACACAAAATTTTGGGAAATGTTCCTCATTAGTGATGCCCAACTACATTCACAAAAAATTGATTCTTTACGGCCGGTTTAATTTGACACAACCGGGTGTTACCGAAAAAAAGAGGCAATCCCTACGAACTCAAGTGGAAACAATTCACATAGTGGACATACTAGTCATAACTAATAACATATACCCCGATTTGTATGAAGAACTCTGATTACAGAGCAAGAGCACAATTGCCTACTAATAATAGTATCAGTCAACATCAAAATCCCCGCTACTTCATGTTTGAGGGAAATGACTGCATTGCGATGCAAGATCCTGCTTACATGCAAGTCTTTTCGGAGATGACTGCGTTGCGAAACACAATCCAGCTTAGAAGTGAAAGAAAAAATTAAGGGGCATTTAACACAATAATGTTCAACAGCAACCCAATCTTTGTTTTTATAGTGATAGTGGGAACCACATTGTTTTTAAGCGCTAATAATTTTAGTGTGCAGCGCATTAGTGAAAAAGTGTCTGATGAGAAATTTTTTACAATCCCGTGTGTGTGTGTGTAAAGTGCCGTGAACTATGCTATTACAGTGTAAGTAAAACACGTGCTCTTGTTTGTAAATAAAATAGTAGAAGACGGAGTACGTAGTACGGGTAAAACACGTGATTCTACTAGTAAACAAATAATGAGAGTGGAGAATGGAGGGAACCGACGACAGCAACCGAAGGTGGCCGAGGATGCAGACGACGTCTGAAACTGCAGAGACAGCGAACCAGAACAGAATAATAAGGGTCTAGCTACTCCAAGAAGCCACTATTCTGTCTCCAGAAATACTCACGTCCACTTTCCTCTCTTCCCATACCTTGGACGGATCCGTTATGGGATAGGCCGTCTTTTCCTCAGTCGAACCTGCTACGAGGTAGGCCGTCACCTCTCCGCGAACATGTAACTAGAAATGTTTATAGTCGGTAGCACCAATATTTTGTGCACCACGCCGATAAATCGATCTTAGTTACATTCGGAATTGTGTTTTGGAAATCTGGACGATCTTCTTGTAAGTTGCAATTACCTTTTATTGGTTCTAGGAGTCTCGTATTTGCCATTGTATCTCACATTTAGATTTTGTTCAGAAATGACTGGTAACGTTAATTTATGGAAATTTTAGATAGGTAGGATGGCGAATTGCCAATAGCTAAATTTCTGGGACGTCGATTTTGGTAAATTGGAAGTCTTGATTTTATTTAATTGTTCACTTGTCAATCCCAATTTTAGTTTGTAAGTGTTGAAAGGTGACTTAACACCGATATATTGACAACACCCCGCAGTCACAATGGTACCAAGAATATGATCTGAAATTACGTAGCTCTACAAGGCGACTGTGGAGGTGAAAAGCTCAAACATATTAATGAATATTTCAGCAGGAAACGAGCATTATATCAATGTTATATTATGTGTGATAATAAAGATTTAAATGGATTATAACAATCTTTACAAATACAGTATGGGATGATAAATACACGTAGGAAACAAAAGTATTTTGTTAACTTTATCACAAACACATTGTTTAAGAACTGATTGTAAATCTGACCTACAGACAGTGAATATTGAAACAAGGGGATATATGTTGATCACCATTCTCAAAATGTTAACTCAATTAAAGTGTTTACTGTTCTCCGAGTCGCTTACGTCATTTATTACAATAGTGGAAGAGATTTATTACAAAGACTCTATTGGAAACAAGAGTATCGCGATAGAGAAGAAGATTTATTAATTTTGGCTGAAGAAAACAAAATAAAGGCTTTGGACGTTAACAGAAAAATTAAGAACATGTCATTGACCTAAAGAATTCAGTTTTCTTGTTTCTATTGCTATAAAGAAAAACTGTAACAGGTTCTAAACACCTGTCACTTAGCGTAATGTTACTATACCAGCTAAAGTCTTAAACTTTCAAGCGGAAGTCCAAGGTTCGATTCTCAGCAAGGCGCTGTATTTTTTGCGTATAAAATGAAGTTTGTAAACATTTACAGAAGTCAGAGATACATCTCTGACTGAAGAACCACGAGATAAGATGCGAGAATCAGAGAAGAAACTTTGTGTGTATGTGTTCTTAGCCAATGATAAATCAATATAGTTGTCATGTTTTTCCTTTGTTCTTTCTCTCTCCCTCTATTTCTTTACGTTTTCTTTTCATGTCCTAGTCTCTTACTCTTCCTTCTCTCCATCTTTCGCTCTTACCTCTCTTCATCTTTCCCTCTTACTCATCCTTTCTCCCACACACTCCCTTTGTGTTTGTGTTCATTCTATCTATGCGGATTACTATAAACACTAACTCATTAACATTCTCATTATTAGAACGTTATATTTGCTATTTGCTGTTGGTGGAATCTACACTGACATGCTCAGAAAAGATAAAGGTTCCAAATTGGTACAAACTAGGACTCTGTGTTTCGAAAAGAGAAATATCTTCATATATTTGTTTGGCACAAAACTTTGTTTTCATCGTAAAATTTATCAATATATCATTATTTGTTTGTGCTTTATTCACATTTGAAATGCGGTACATGTAAGATTTACTAAGCCTATAAGAGACATTACGGTTTTGTATTTGAATATTTTCACTCTTTTCATTTAGATACTGTTTGGATTTGTGATCTTAGCTCTTTCTGTTAGAAATTTAGTAGATAAATATTAGTCACTGATTTTCCTTTTTATTCGATTTACATTAGTGGCCTGGGATGGAAGTTAACTCCTACGGCACGTACTTGGTTTATTAGGATGTATTCCGAAATACTAGATTCAATGAACCCTACCAAATTTGCGCCCTGAACCAAATGCACACTCGAATAATCCTTACAAGATATAACATCTGAAATTAGTTCTAGCTTACTGTTGGATTTCTAGGAACCTGTACTTAATATTACTAGGAACTTTGGTTCTTTTTATTCCGTTTTCAAACGTCATTTTTATCTGTTCTATCTCTTCATCTTGTATCTTACCCATTTCTCTCTCTCTCTTTCTGTCTCTGTCTGGCAGACATCGAAAATTTCAACTTTTTTGTGTGTTTAAATTTCTCCGTGCATCATCTTATGTATGTATTTTTTTTTTTCATTTTATCGAAACCATTTGTATATTTTGGAAAAAAAATATTCTCATGATATATGCTGATTTTCACTATCTGTCAGAGAAGTAGGGAAGGAGAGAAAGGGGGGTCTCTTTACTTTATCAATTTTCAGTTTGTTGTTAAAAAAATAAATCTGGGTCAAAACTTAATTACTATTTAAGATTATTTTTAGAAACCACTAGCTGCCAACGCTGGCAACTGAAAGAAAACATTAGTTGGAAACACGGACAGCTGAAACGCGGGATAAAAGATAAGAAACGTACTTGGAACATTGATAATAACTGAAACCAAATTTATTATACACCTGTTTGTATTACGTATCTTCGAATTTCTTCGCTGTGAAGTGTGTTTATGAGCTAACGCATGTTTTCGAAGATGGCGTATTTTACTCAAGGAATAACATAGTGAATGTTTTAATATATTGTTAGGAATACTGTTTCAAAGTAATATGCCAAAACACAGATTGTGTTGTAATTAGTTCCAACCCATAAATATTTTCGTCTTTCGTTGGTTCCACTATCACCTCTTATTCCAAAAAGGAGAAATGTCACACAGAGTTTATGTGATTTATTGAAGCTTCTTTAAAAGGCATCTGAACCAGTCATGCAGGATATTTATCATTGGATTATAGAACTTATTTACATATCAAGAAGAAAACAGGCACTCCCACTTGAAGATGTGGATACAGTTAAGAGAACTATAGTATCGGATTTGTGTTCTACTATGTGGTTGATATTCTCAATGGGTAAAAAGATAGATCTGAACTTTTTAATATAATGATACGGGTACCATCTATTGAGTTACATTTGAATTATACTCCCACGCTAATCAACATTTTTTCTGTTTAAAAGTTCATTGCATTTCTCTTAACATCGCAAAAGAACATGATATTTTTAGGAAGGAACCTATAGTTTTAGCCTGCTAGGAATCCTGCCAATCACCCCCAAATTCTTGTGTACACACACACCAACTTATTTTTTATGGTTAAAGTAGGTCCGGCAAGATTTTAGTCACACTCACCCAATTTTATCTTTAACTTTATCTTTAGGTATTTTTTCACTACAATTTACAAGTGGCGTAACTCCACAATAGCAATTTTCCAGGAGATCAGATTGAAATTTGAAAATACTCGGCTATTAAGTGTAGTGAAATAATTTTCAACGCATTCTTTTTCCTACTACAAAACTCGCACCCACACCATTTGGCGATTTTATAGATCTAGCTGCCCAGTTTTGGACAATATTGTTAGTCCATGTTTGGAACTTTTGGATTTATATCACTTGTCAGAAAAACCACCCATGTATGTAGGCATGAGAATGATACAAAGTATGTATCTCAAGGATACATTTCCATTCATTTCAGTTAATTAAAACCTCCAATCTGACACCACGGTTCCTGGTGTAGACATGCATTCGTTGAATGGTGTATGACTCGGTAATATATAGAAACGGATAAGGACTGAATTACGTTGGTAATTCGTTAACGATGATCTAGCTGGGTTCTTGGTTTCAAACCATGCACATATTACTTCACGAGCCTCCATAATCAAAAGTCACAAGGAGTGACGTAGGGAGATTGTGCTGGCCATACCAAATGACCAACTCTCCCAATCTTTCGGTTCCAAAATGCGTCATTCAGGTACCGACAAATAACCAGATGGTATAGTGAGCTACCGAACCGAGCTGTTGGAAATAAGATGACTGCAAGATCTTCAGTGGGATGTAATCTTCCATGAAAGTGCGCAACATGGCGGGGTATCCTGTTCCGGTACATGTGTGGTTTGTTTTCGAAAAAAAGAATGAGCGCGTAATTCCCAGTTTAGAGACCAAAGTTTATATTTATTGAATCGCGTACATGCTCCCGGAGTTCAAGCAGATCCTCCGTGGCCCATATCACATAGTTATGACTGTTAACAGTGCCGACCATCAAGTACTTGATTTCTTTATGGTTTTTCATCACTAACACCAGGCGAATGCCGGGTTAGTATCTTTAGGCCTAACTTAGGTCCTGGCCAACTGCATCGCGCATCATTCTCAAATCCTATTGATCCATAGATGCATAAAAGCCATAAGTAAAAAATTTAAGTTTCGTTTTTGGGAGCACATCATCCTACTAACGAATGAAAACTCTTGTACTAAGAAAAAAACTAATGTCTATTCTTTATTACCAGGCTAGAGTTTAGGACTGGGCGAGTGATGACATAGCAGAAGGAGCCGAATTCAATAGTGCGCCAAGACGAACGATTCCAGCAAACCAGGCTACGGGACGTCAGCATTTGGTCGACTATGGAAAGGCTAACGTCAGTTTTTCGGACGAGGAGCTGGCGTTGGCTGGCGGGTGCTGGGCGAAGTTAGGTCCAAATGCAGGCATATCGGGGAACGACGGCTCCCCCCGATTAATCGTTGGATGACCAAACGACACTATATATTGTTAGAAAATTTTCAAATAATCGATATTTAACTTGGAGTCACTGTCGGATCCAACCATTTCGTGTGGAGTGGCGCAGATAGAATAGATCTGAGACATTTTTTATATTTTCCCGCAAAGTGAATTTTTAACTGTAAATTTATCATATTTTCCCTTATATTGCTAAGGTTTGCCATGAAATACGCCCCTAGTTCACCGAAATTTGATATTTCTAGATTAAATTTGCTTGGAAACAAATTAATGCTTTTTTCTTAGGCAAATTGTTGAAAAATACTAAAAGAAATTTATTTTCCTTGAGAAAGGGGCACGCGCCTCTTGTGCTCCCTCTATGGATCTACCATTGCTTGTAGTGGGGATGTTTTAGTATAAATTCTTTAAAATGCCTCCTCCGCCGCAACTGGCCAGCTCCATACCAAATTTAATTATAAAACTTTGCAACAGAAATAAAGGAAGTGTGTATTAAATACAAGAGGTGTGACCAATATACTAGTCACACAATTAAGTTCCTCATAAACTTTATAAATTTCTGATCATTGAGATGAAAGCCCTGAACCCTGGAATTCAGTAAGTACTCCCTTTCAATGGTGTGTGGGGGTAAGTTTCTTTCATTTTGGCTGACATGTGACCCATATTTTGTGCAAGGTTACTTCTTTGCTTTTCAAGCTAAAGGGCTTCAGGTTTCATGAATAGTTCTCAACCACTAGTAACTTGTAGCTGTTAGCCTTTATATAATATTTTTTTAGAGGTGAGCGGCCCTCAGTATATGTCAGTTTGCACAAGCTTGCTACTGCTCATTTTCGTTTCTTGACAAATATATGCGGTTTAATTATTTCATAATCTTTCCAGGGTAACTGTTCTGTTGAGATAATTCGGCTTTTGACTCTTTTCATATATTTTAGGATTGCATTTTCTTTTTTGGTTTGAACTCGGTTTTATGTTCATAAATAGGGTTACCGTGTACGGACAGTCAGTATTTTAAAGGCTCTATCCATGTCCGTACCGTACTTTGCAAAAATGACTAAATGTACGTATATTTCACTTAGACAGTTGTTGACTGCCAATTATTTTAAACACATCCGTAAATACATACACCATGTATAAAGACTTTCCCTTACACACAAAGGCAAATTGTTCCCACAGCATTTGTATCACCTATTATTTCTTATTGAATAGCAATGTTCCTACAACATTTGATATAGCCTAACAATATTTTAGAAAGCCAAGTATGTTGAAACATAATGACCTGAAGATCCTCCGACCTTAGCAATAGATAAGACACAAATGAGAACAAGTACTTACGATTTCAAGATAACCAAAAAGTTCTTGACGTTTTTGAAAGTCAAACAGAAAGGCATAAAAAAAAATGTAATTTACAGTTAGTTCTCAAAGTAATCCCCATCGGCATCCAGAACCTCTTTCCAACGTTCATGCAATTGCCAATGTCCTTGTGGCAATACAAGAGGGGTGTTTCTTGGAAGCAAAAAGGCTGTGAGTGCCTGCCGAAAGTGTGCCTCATTGTTGAAGAATTTCCCACGAAGGTGGTTATCCAAGGAATGGAAGAGGCGATAATTTGTTGGCGCAAGGTCCGGGGAGTATAGGTTGACTCACAGGCAAGTCGCTGTATTGTAATAGCAGGGCTAGTATCTTAATATTGTTTAAACAAAGTGGTGGCGTAGCTATAGATATAAGGTAGCGAGGGGTGAGGAGTACAGCGTACGCTCAGAACTAGCTCCACTGATATCATTTCTAAAACACAGGGAAATGGAGAATAAATCAAAAGATAAACCCTGAATACATTTTAGTAGGAATATCGAAACAAAAGGATTCCGAAATGATGATCAACTTTGACTACTATCGACGGAACAAGCGTAAGTCCAATACTGATACATATACAAATACTAATACAATCTAACATAAACTAACGTAACTCCTTAATGCCCAAACAGAGATTACAATTATAAAAACCGTATTATTTAAGAATTCCTAACTCATCTAATATTCAAGTTAATCAGGAAATAAGGTATTGACAAATACTGTTCGTTTAAGCACTTCTGACTGATGGATATTGGAGAAGTACGAGTATTATGGCTATTCACTCTAGGTGAAGATAACACAATCTTAAAGTTATTCTGCAGTTCGTAGTGGATTGTTGTTAGTGTCTATAGAATGACACTCTTGAACCAATACAATTTGCTTAAGTAAATTCGGTAAATGTAGAAATAATCAGAGTCCGAGAAAATCTTAATTTATAAGAACTTTCTAGAATATCGATGAGGAACCTAAAGTCCTAGCCACTGTCCTATGATTTCTGTTGGACTGAGCCCTGAGGTAGGAAAAGGTGAGTGGGTGAGGGGTATACTACTTAATTTTGGATGCCAATTGTCTCTAGTATTTTGCTGTACGTGAGATCATAATGGAGGTATTCTGGAAAGGAAGAGATGGGAATATTCACAACATAAGGATAAGCAAGAATCGGGAATTAACTTTGTTAATTTCTCTTCAATTTTACACATGCTCAGTCTTGGAGAGTATACGTAATAACTATTTTTACAATATCGTCACTGTCCACCCACTTCTTTGGGATTGTTCTCTTGGGGAACATCACACAAACGTCGATGCATGATGTCATTCTGTAGGACCAATATTCAGAAATCGTGCTTTTCTCATGAGTTGTTACTGTCTTGGAGAATGACTGCGACCTTCGTTTCCAAGACAATTCTTTAATTGGTGAGATCATATTTACTAGTTCTCTGCATTGGGAATTCTTACGGAAATATTCTTATTAACTGAGTGAATGTTTTAGTTGATGGCTCGAGGTACGAATTCCCTGTATTATGTCTCTTAAGTATTCCATTTCTTGAAGTATAAAATAAAATACAAAAATCCGTAAATACTAAAACATTGAAAATGACAAAGAAATATAATCGTGTACATATTAATTGAGTTATCCAAATAATTATG
Source organism: Lepisma saccharinum (assembly GCA_022664845.1). Lineage (NCBI taxonomy): Eukaryota > Metazoa > Arthropoda > Insecta > Zygentoma > Lepismatidae > Lepisma > Lepisma saccharinum. The sequence goes on from JAGDQP010024973.1 coordinate 11,117, forward strand.
TTAAAGTATGATATCTATGGCCATCCGCGCCACATGCGGCTTGATACTGTCGGCAAGGAAATTATACGCTTGTGACTCACCATGCTGGCTAGAGTGCATAGAATGCACTCCTTCTGCTAGAGTGTATGTTACACATGTTCCAACAGTGCGAGTACAGATCCGGAGCGATGATTTGGCCCGGTGGTGGTAGATCGTAGTATACCACTTGGCGACTAGTCCACCAGATACAGAGCATGATCTTGTGCGGATGCTGAGTTGATCTTGTGGTGTGAGGCACTGTCTCCCACGGTAAAAAGTGAAAACCAATGTCTGGCACGCTTGGGAATCTCATACTGGACCTGCGTCTCGTCGCTGATTAGAACTCGATCGAATATGGGCGTGTTACTTTTAAACGCCTTAAAAATTAAATTCAAATGGTCATGTTGCTGTCACTCGTTGGTCCTTGTTGGCTTGCGACAGTTACCCATTTACTCAACTTGTATGCCTTCCCTGTGTGGTGCAGGCGAAGTCTGTTTGATCATTAACCTCGAAGTATTCGGCAAGCTTATCCAAGCGTGATTGCTGCCTTCTCTATGGCCTGTGGGTGTCCACTGCGGGGTTCATCAAATGAAGACAAATTTTCTTACCTGAATTTCTGTAACCTGTGTGTGGTAGTACGTTCATTCATAGCATTATCCTCAATGGCTCGACTTATTAGGCGACTTGAATTCGTTGTGAATAAGCCGAGTGATTCCGCCAGACACCGCCACAGGGGAATGTCACCCCGAAATTTATATTTTTGTGGACAAAAACACGATAGAATCCGTGCGAAACTCCACTTAAACTCTCCCAATTATGACTTTACAATCCCCCAAACTAAAAATCGTGACGGAATCCCTGGATAACCCCCTTTAAGTCATAAAGCACACAATCCCAAACGAGTTGCCTCTCTATAAGTCCTTGCTACTGCTCGAGTTATGACTGCACAAAGCGCCTGTCTTGGCCAAGGTCAATGTTCCCACTCTCACCTCGATCACTTTTTCAGCACCTGAGGCACTTATTTCCTTATCAAAAATCATGTCTTCCCATGCGAGGTCAAAAGTGGCAACAACTTTTTTGTTACCTTGTATTAAGCGTGTATTTCATGTTGGTGTCGCAAGTAACTGTTTTGAATTTCATTATAATTCTTTTAATGGCCTTAAACTAAAGAATATGTATTTAGTCTGCGACAGGTTTTTTCAGGCTAGTTTATTCTTCTCTATGTTTCTATTTTTCCTAGTAAGTGTGATCAGGGATTCCGCCAGGATTTTCAGTTTGTGGGTGTAAATGGAATCTTGCACGATTTCTATCGATTTTTGAGCGAAACTTTTCATAAGTTGGGGGTGTTCTAGAGAATTTAGGGATTACACCCCTATAGTTGGGGATATGGCGGAATCACTGTGTGTGAAGACAGCCGTGTTTGGACTGGATTCACAAATGTCAATTGAGAGCTTCTTTTGTACTATCTATATCAGGAGTCATATTGAAAGCTTTTAAAAAAATAATGTTATCTGTTTAATAAGGACTATAGCGACCCCAAAAGGTCTAAGCTATCTTTCTGTTTAGAAATGTTAAACCTCCCCTACATTTTAGGAGGAGTTTGCCAAGTTCCCGTGTGGCATGTTAATGTTTTGTCCGTGGCATAAATCGATTTAGTGTTCCCATAAATTTTTCTGTGTTATTTGGACTTTTTATTGAACAAAGAAGTTTATTTGGTGGTATAGGCAGACTTTCCGATGTGAAAGTAACTTCAGTTAGTAGTCAGCTTCTAAATCATAATCCAAGCACTCTCGCGACACAAAAAATTTCGAACACTTCTTGAGACCAAAGTTTCTGAGCGAAAAATACTTGTAGCCGATTTTCTGTACAAATATGTTTAAAAAAATGCTGAACAATATAAGAGAGTCAAAAAAATGTGTTTGAAAGCAGGTAAATATTCTAATACTTCCGGGGACTTAACAACCACAGGCAGACGGGAGCCAAGGTTTTAGCATTATTACTCTATTAAATAGTGACTCTAAGGTATTATCTGGATGGAAACTCCTGTTACATCAGCGCTTTCTGCTTATGGATGCCAGTAATACAATGCTTAGTATTGGTAATACACCTTGCTGGGCAAAGCCAAAGAAATTATTACATAGCGTTAAATTATGTGAAAGCAATATTGAAACATTAAGTACGGAAAGAGTCTTGAATTTTAAATTATAATAAAGATCTTTCTCCATCTATCGAACTTCATAGGAACTAGTAATTGCATTCAATATTCTTTAATAATGAAATAATAGTATTTTATTTCGACTATACACTAGGGTGAGTCGATTTTTTTTCAGATATTGGGGTTGAGCTGCTATCAAAAGTTGTGCATTGGTACCAAATAAGGCCATGCCAAATATGGCCGTCCTAAAATAATATTTAACCGGGCTCCTGTACCCCTGAAATGCCCAATTGTATTTTGCAAGACAAGGAGTAAAAATATGATACAAATTTACACATTTTGATGTTCGAGTAGTTGTGAAAAGCTGTGCATTGGAACGAAATTTAGACATATCAAATGTGGACCATCTTGGACGTCAAGCGTTTTTGGCCGTTTTCAAACTAAAATTTTCGCGGGCTGAAGGGTAGGGTGGGCCAATTTTTTTTCAGATATTGGGGTTCGAGTTGTCATCAAAAGTTGTGCATTAGTACCAACAACCATATTTCACCCCTTTTGGCCATATTTGACAGGGCCACATGTATAAATTTCGTACCAATGCGCAACTTTTTATCACTACTCGAACGCCAACAATTGAAAACTTATATCATCATTGTATTTCTTGTTTTGTGAAAAAACAATCGGGCCCTTTAGTGATCCAAGGGCACGGTTAAATATTGTTTTAGTAAGGCCATATTTGGAATGGCTTTATTTGGTACCAATGCACAACTTTTGATGACAACTCGAACCCCAATATCTAAAAAAAATCGGCCCACTTTACTATACACTCACCACCTTTCAATTCGTTAGTTTCAGTATGAGAATGGGTATTGCGTTCAGGTGTGGGACATTTTGCAGGTTTGAATGTCACTATGTTTGTAATAATCTAGGTTAAAGAGAAGGAATATTAAATGAATATTCTGACTCATTCTCAACGTATACGAATACAATATACCAAGACTTCATCACGCAATGGCTTTTACGTTATATCTTTCTTGCGAGGTTAGCCTCATTATTGAAGCATTCTTCAAAGAGTGGAATTCCGATTTAGTTGAGTGGAATATTTCATCTTTCGAGAGCGGAAAGATTTATTTTAGAGCTGATTTTCATCGGAGAAAAGGGTGTAGGTCAGAATGTATAAATCTACAAAACGTCAAAACGAATACCAAATGCGACAGAATGTCTACCAAACGCGACAAATCGTATACACACTGAAGCATCAGAACATATAACCGTCAGAACATATAGCTTCAAGAAACGGCAGAACGTATAACAAAAGCGACAGAACGTCTAAACACAGAAACATCAGAACGTATAATCGTCAAAACATACAACCGTCAGTGCGTATAATATTCCAAGCAATCAATACAGAAGCGTCAGAACGTATATCGTCAAAATGTATATGACGTATAATCCTAAATACGTCATAACGTAGAACGTTAAAACGTATAACCGTCAGATCGTATAGTATTCCAAGCAACCAAAAATAGAAATGTCAGAACCTATAACGTTAAAACGTATAATGTTAGAACGCATAATTCTAAGTGCGTCAGAACCTATAACGTCAAAACGTATAATGTCAGAATGTATAACACAATAACATATAATCCTAAAGACATCAGAACGTATAACGTCAAAACCTATAAACCTATGGTCACACTGCACCAATTTCGGCGGAACTTTCACACTGGCAAACACGGCCGAAAACGGTATGACAAAAACACAATGTATATAAGTGTGTGTGGTAATATAGCCACAGACTCTCACTTGCTTGTTTGGACGTGTTCAGATGTAAGCACACACGCTTATTTACATCAAAACGTTGAGTTGTTTCATCTGCCGGTTTCGACCGTGTTTGCCAGTATAAAGTTCGTCCAAAACCGGATCCAATGTGACACTCGGGTAACGGTCAGATCGTATAATCGTCCGAGCAATCAAAAACAGAAACTTCAGAACGTATAAAGTCAAAACGTATAACGTCGGAGATGTATAACTCTACGTGTCAGAGCGTATAACGTCAGAATGTATAACCATCAGTTCGTATAATTTTCCTAGCAATCAAAAGCAGAAACGTCAGAACGAATAACATCAAAAACTATAATCATGGAACGAATATACAATATATATATACTTGCGACCGATGTGCGTTCTTAAATGCCGCTCTTGTATTCGAACCAAAAATAAAATTTTGAGCTGGAAATTTTTACCTCTCTATCTGAAAATTGAAGCGGCGAATTCAATAAATGATAAAGATACATCTTTTCTTGTATTTTTATTTAAATTTAGGAGCGGAGAATGTGTTTCATGAATATTTCTACAAATTTTTCAAAAGTGTGTGACCTGAAAATATTTTCTGCACTTCAGTTTAAAAAAATTAAAGAAATGTTCATGAAACACGTTTATTCTCAACTCTTTTTAAATTTCGGCAAATTGAAAGTACAGAGTAAAGATCGTTCATGAAATAGGGCCCACCAACATTTCTTATATTTTCCCGCTAAGTAATTATTTGGAAATAAATGTATCATATGTATATCTCCTTATATTGCTAAATTTTATCATGGAATTTGACACTGATAACCTTAAACAAATGATATTTCTAGATAAATGAGGTTGATCTGAAAGCCAATCGAAGCTTTTCTGAAATGAATTTTTGAAATATAGCTATTATAAAATCAAGAATTTTCTCCTGATGAGGTGGGGGCACGCGTTCTACTGGTCGGGTGGAGCTCAAACTACGATAATGACACTGGCGAAAATGGTTCATTTGGGCGTATAATTTTATTTCCCCCCATAATTTATTAACTTTTTCTCGAGTATAAAAAGTTTACAAGAAAAACTAAAGTAACTGTCTTATAGTAAATGTTCTACGTAATCTGTTTTTTTTTTTTTTGCATTTTTTCGATGATGAACCTTTTCTTAGATAATCGTGAAAAACCGGCGGAAGAGGTGGATTTTCTCGCACTTTTAATGTATAATTAAGAAAGTTTTGGCATTATACACTATGACGCATTTAGAATTATACCAAGGATGAACTAAGCAACAACTTGGTGCAAATGGAACGCATATTCGGTCGCTAGGTGCCACTACCATGGAATCATCGTTTTTATTTGAAACTAATGTATTATATGCTACTTGGACTTCCCATACTCATTTTTCCATGATTATACGTTCTGGCATTTGTGTTTTTGATTACTCGGAATATGATACGATCTAACGGTTGTGCGTTCTGACCTTATAAGTTCTGATGCTTCTGTTTTTGATTGCTCGGAATATGATACGATCTAACGGTTGTGCGTTCTGATCTTATAAGTTCTGATGTTTCTGTTTTTGATTGCTCGAAATATTATATACGATCTGAGAGTTGTGCGTTCTGACCTTATACGTTTTGACGTTATACTGTAACGCGTGGCTTGCGATCTAGAATCCTGACAGGTTTGAATTATAGTAAAATGAGTCTTTTGAATAATTTTAGAAATATTGCAGACAAAAACGGTACAGCCAAGAACCGAAAAAACGCTAGCGCTAGAGACTATATTTCTCTATAATTTCCTTTTATAAATGTAAATATCTGGAAATCTATCCTACGATTGGGAGAATGATGTAAGATATCGTTAAAATAAATTCTTCTTTATCTGGATTCCTTGAGATAGATTGAACACAATAACTTTATTAAGATTAAAGTATCACTTACACTACTCAAGCGTTTTGATGGTGAAAAAATTGAAACTACACTTTGACTCTATTGATAGTTCTGAATTTTTTTTATAGGATTTACCATCTACATTACAAGATATCAAACAATGTTTAAAAGTAAAATGTATATCCGAAATAGGTAAATATCTTTTATCAATTGAAATAGAAAGTTTCTGATCCACTATTGAAATATTAAATTAGTAGTGGATGGTGTTGATAATTTGAAAATATTGAGAGTCTTTTCATTCACTAAATAATGAAACAAAAGGTTTCTCCCCTGTATGAGACCTTTCTCCTTTATGAATGTACACGGTACTGAATACACGGTTAATAACTTCCTTAATGTACATACGGTTACTGAATGTGAAGTAACAATGTCCTACAATAATTCAGCAGAAATTCCCTCAACAACATTTCAGTCCTGAATAAACGAATTAAATGTTGCAGTGTTCTCGTGAGTAATAACTAAATCTGTAGTGAGCAATTCGCGGTTCCTAGAAGGTCCTAAATTCTCCAAGAATATTTATCTCAGATATGTCTAACGTCAACTTACGTTCCTAACTGACACTTAGACAAATACATTAATTATGCCATCCTCTAGAACCCCGATGAGAAATCAGGATGCCCCACGCCAAGAATTCGGGATTCGCCACTGCCGGGGCTACCACGAACTGCCGCAGATCTTATGCAGGGTTGAGAAATCAACAGCCGAAGGCGCTTTGCAACAGACCTATGCACAAAATAATCTCAGAGCTATTAATAATTGTTCAATGTTGTACTATACAATTCCTCTGTCATTACGAACCATGAAATGCCACTTCTCTACTAATTATCCCATCTCTGAACTTTCTGGGTCCGGTGAACTTCAACAGATAATAAGTTACTCGCATCTAGTAATTACTAGTAGTTATTCCACTGGTAGTTAAGATAGATTATTATTCTGCTCTTTTAAAACTTATTTTCTTGCCGAATCTTCTCGTAAAGATGACAGTAACGCAACTTTTCGTGTATGCACAGCGACATTATCTAGCGGACTTCGAGCGTAACACCACTTCTATACTTAATTTATTTCCCGTTACGTACATACATATACTACAATAGTGAACGTGTTTCTTGCTCTTTGAAAACCTTATTCCTATCAGTGCATAAGAATATTGAATTTTAAAAGTTGAATGTTATTATTTGAAACAGAAGATACATAAAACATAAACAGTGATATATGGTGCATTCCAGCTAAAAGTGAACATTGTCACGACAAAATAAAACTTATTCTATTGTTTTAAGTGATATCCTGTTTCGTATGCACAAGTATCCAATATCCTCAGAAACAAGTTGTTTTCAGCCTTCTGTTACGTGATTCGGCAGCCATGTTGTTCGTTTAACACATCTCGGAGTTAAGTATTTATTGTACAAATTTTTACCGTATTTACGCTGGATACCACCACCAGCGCAGAGTTTTGAAAGATTTTGGTATATGAGCATATTAAATATAAATGTCTAACAAGTAGTTCAGCAGACAGAGAAACTCAAAATATTCCGTACGTATACATATTTCAATGGATATTATGGAGGTGATTTACCTTGTTACGTCCGTTACGAAATTACCAAGAAAATAGTGCTGTGTTTAAACTAGTGGCTTCCACAATAGTTGGCCAACTTGTAATGATTGTCAAGTGTAATAACTTGATGGAGCCAAACCATAGGATAATAAGATAACAACTGCGAATAAAGCGTAACGGACGTAACACCCTAATGTGACATTATTATTTGGATAACCCAAATAATATGTAAACGATAATA
>JAGDQP010024974.1:0-27362 GCA_022664845.1 Lepisma saccharinum
TTGCCACCTCGCGCCAAGTTCCTTTGTTCCTGTTACATGCTGTCACCAAGGAACTTGGCTCATCCGTCTCCCATTTCACACCTTTTTAGAGCTAAAGAACTTGGCTCCACATTTGTGCACCTCTGGTGTTTTTGTTCGTATATATATATTGTGGACAGAGGGGTAACACACTTTGGATAACGCCACTGAAATCCCCAGACGGGAAATAATTTGTATTGTAACACCACAGTTCATCGCTCCATTCAGGAGTAAATTCCAACAATTGTTGGACAGACATAAATACGGAGGCAAGAGGGGAACGAGGAGGAAGAGAGAACTGAGAAAGTGGAGACGCACTACGAGACTATCAGGCTCTACTTCGATTCTACGTAGACGGTCCTTCTCATCTAGGCAGGTTATTCTGCCCGTCGATCTATCCATCTGGGTCTGCGAATCTACGGGCCCTCGGCTACCATTGAGCCATTCGTTGACCTGGAGGTTCAAAGTCTGGGCTTCGTTCTTGAGCTAGCAGGCCAATTAGTTCAGGAAGACGTTCCTCTCTGATTTTGGAAGTCCGCCGTTATAGCGACGACCCATTCTCGTTTGGCCGGATTCTGGGTAAGTGGAGTTCTGATTAGAATGTCTTGGATTAGTTATTCATGGTCGTTGGTGGGATCCATTCTGTCCGTCGGCTTGATTAAGCCCGTAATTTGTGGAAGGGCAATAAATCCCCTATTTATTAGAACTTATTTATCATTTCTCTATGCCTAGTGTCACTCCTTTTATTAGTCGTCTTTCTATAGCTACTAAATAAACCCCGGAGTACACCCTGTATTCGTATATTTAATGTAAGAATTCTCAGTCGCACCAGGCAAATGCCGGATGATACACATCCTCCTCCATTTTCGGTAGAAAGAGGCTACAATATATATACGTATATGCACACCAAAACACGGAAAGCAACACATTTACTCATACGCACATTTATACAAATTAGCATCCATAATATGCATATCTTAAGTAAATCAGCATATTATAGCGTGGCTTCAGAGATTTACACGATGTGCCGCTGGCCGCCAAAGTAGTCTCCTACCAATCCATCGTGCCTTAGAAAGACCTTCTCAACATATATGACTCAATATTATAGATGAATGTAATATGACCAACGGCTGTCTTATTTCAATTTTAACTTACCAACAGTGCATCACCTATAAAAAGACAGAAAATTCCATATAAGAAGAAAAGTATGTGTTTTTTTTTTGTATTAAACGAGAAGAGGACAAAGTAATTTTATGTGTTTCTTAACAAGTTAAGTGTATTTCATAACTTTCTGCTGCAGATGAATTTTCTTGAAATTTAAGATACCCATACCTCTGAACAACAAAAGAAGGTTCATTCCTTTGTTTAAGACTCAGTTATTCTCATATTTTGTTTGATATTCATTGCTGTGATAATGTTTCTTTCCTTTTCAATACTTTGCCTACAAATTAGTACTTACTGTATGGTACCAGTCGAGACATGGTACTTACCATCTTCAGAACTTTGAAAAGAGATATCAGTACGCGCGGAGGATGTTTAGTTGCTGAGCTTATCGAAAATTTGGCAGCTGCATATTACAGAGCAAAAACATTAATCATTTTGAATTTGTATATAAAATGTACATACTTAAATGTCTAGTATGTTGATCAAATACTATTTAATCATATTATTACTACGAATTGCGTGTTGTTACTGGGAATGCGTGTGTGTGCGAAAATAGAGCTTTCGTGAATGACATCAATGTATTATCAACTACGATATCATTTCTTTGCATTTAGGAATTATACCAGGATTGCTTACAGTTCGATATCAGGGATTATCTGCAACATAAAGAAGAAGCTGTTAATTACATCAGTCATCACACACATTATAGGAGATCCCACACATACTCCTGTACACCCATCAGAGTCGAAACCTTACCTCCGTATACTAAAATTAACATTTTAAGTTCAAAAAGCAGTCACTCTGGCAGTTACATATAGTGTATGATATGGGAGGACCTAGAAAGATGAGACTCTTTTCGGTACTGGATACGTTTGTTACCAAGGATTCACTAAGATATAATATTTTCTTATTAGTTTTCAATGTCTCTCATTGTGATACAACATTAATAATATTTTGCCTCCAAGGTAGAACACAATACATTGGAAATACAGGGTGTGATATAAACAAGGGCTTTTTAAATGCAGCAAAATGCATGTCTCTTTTTATTTTTCAAAACATTATAAACGCATCAGGTCCACCCTTACATAGTGACATTTGAAAAATACGCAGTCATTTGCATGTCTAGAAATGACATCCTGCAAGTGACCAACGTTTTGATATTAACAATCGGAAAATATGCGATGCAAAACGTACATCATACGTTAAAACATTTGAATAGAAATGCTTATCCTTTCAATGAAATTGTTGGTTTTCAGTTCTCCGTAGATTCCATCAACTAGAGTTACACAATCAGTGAGTCTGAATGTGGTTTCTGGTGAATTAACCACCGTTCTTTTAAAAAGATGAGCACGGAGTAGCAGCCACGGTGTAATGACTCTCCACTTGGTAGATTATAGGTGCCCCCCATAGTAGTAGGGGGGAAACAACTTGAGAAGCAAGAAACCTCCCAATGACTAACAAGGGGACCTTACGAAACAAGTTCCGGGGATTTTCACCGGACTGGTTCCAAAAGAGAGGGGACAGGGTAGGAAGTCAGAATGTGAGATTATTTCTGTCGGAGCAGGAGTGTGAGAGGCAGGAGAATGGGTTAAGGGTGAACTGGTGCTTCGTTCCAGTAAAACTATACCCGTTTTCTTTTGTCAGTTTCTCATAAACGAAAGCAGAGAATGAAGTGTAACTTACCATGATTATAGGTAATGCTATTATACATTAGAAGCGACTAGTGTGAAGCACCGTCAGTGTTCATAATGACTTTTACTTCGTCCATCCATGCAACTACTTTTGCTTTACTTTCTACAAAGTGTAGGAACTCCTGTTTCATGAAGTTTTCAGCTTCTGCAAGTTTCTGGAACCTTTCTGTATTTTCCTCATTTTCTGCCATATGTTCTGTATTTTTCTGCGCAACTTCTTCCCACATTTTCTCTTCTGCTTGTCTCTCTAGTGTATCAAACAAATGAAATGCCAATTGTGTATTCGCCATCCCCTTTAATCTCGTAGGTTCGGATCATCTAACTCATCGCCATTAATAGTATTTGAGAATATCTGTTATTGTATTGTACATGATATCCGATGTCCACTTACAGCAATTTTTATTATCAGGCAATACAAGTTGTCATAAAACTAATCCTATATCCCTAAGGTATAATCCTGACCAAGAACCAATAGTAATCGCCATAAGAACATAAAGTATATTGTTACAACAACAATTATCATTGTCAAACATAAAATACATATTACTTAGTAAATCTTCCCAACAACCTTCGAGGATGATCAAATGCTAAAGGATGTCAAAACCGTGGGAAAATGAACTCTAGGGTGTTATATTTCCAATAACATTAACAATAGAGTTGAGGAGGCATGGAACACCCAAAGGCTTCAAAATGTACTATCCAAAAATACATATTCCAAAAATGTGCAATGGGTATGCAAATGATTTCCCTAAGGAAGTATGAAATTTCCAGAAATTCTCTGAAATAAACGTGAGCCGAAATAAACGGGAATGACCTTTCAACCTTTCACCCAGTAACAATAACTGTCGCGAGGCAAATCGGTATTTCAAAAAACATAATGCCTTTGCAGAACGACTTTTAAAGAAAGATTGATAGGAACGTAAAAATACTAGTAAATTACATGCATTTCAACCAATGCTTCATACCAGGTACATAAATATGAAACCAGAATTTATGTACAGAAAAGACACAGTGATTGGATTACAATGCTAAGAACTATTTTATTCGAAGTATTGGCCATCGCTAGCTATACATTTCTGCCATCGTTCCGGTAATGTGTGGATGCGAGACCAAATAACTGTGCCTCTTGTGCTGCAAACCAGTCATCAAGCCATTTTCGTACATTTTCGTAAGATGTGAAGCGCTGGTCATCAAGTGCGTGTCCCATGGATGCAAATAAGTGAAAATCGGAAGGCGCCAAGTCTGGTGAGTAAGGATTGCTCAGCCAAAGGTCGCAGTCATTTCCTTGACGGGTTTTTCTGTGTGAGAGGGTGCATCATCGTGAAGCACAACCACTTTATGTTATCTTTGTTCATATCCTGGTCATTTTTCACGCAAAGCTTGATGCAAATTGATCATTTGTTGTCGGTAACATTATGTATTAACGGTTTCAGCAGTTCATAATAGATCACTCCCTTCTGATCCCACCAAACACAAAGCATTGTCTTCCGTCCATAGCGATTTGGTCTTGCAGTCTATGTCGCCGGTTCTCCTAGAGTTACCCATGATCTGTTACGCTTAGGATTCTCGAAATAGATCCACTTTCCATCACCAGTCACAATTCGATGGAGAAATGATTTCGTTTTGTACCTGGCGAGCAGAATTTCGTAAGTGGTTTTTCGGTTTTCCTGCTGTTGTTCAGTCAATGCATGTGGAACCCATTTCCCTACCTTCTGAATCTTGCCCATGGCTTTTAAACGTATGAAAACTGCTTCTCGTGTCACATTTAATTGATCCGCGAGTTGTTGTTGCGTTTGAGCGTCATCCTCATCCAACAAAGCTTGCAATTCGCTGTCTGGAAACTTGTTCGGTGGTCTTCCACGTTCTTCGTTTCTCACATCAAAATCGTCAATTTTAAATTTTTTAAACCACGCATAGTACTGTGACTTACCAAGAGCATGATCATCGTAAGCTTCGACAAGCATGCGATGCGATTCTGCAGCAGTTTTCTTCAAATGGTAACAAAACATCAATGCTGTCCGTACATCGTAGTTTGTAGGTACAAATTGCGCCATGTATAATGATGTTAAGCACTACACTATGACATGAAACTTGTCTGGTTGTGAGTTGCAAATCGTTATCAGCAGTTAAAACAAGCAAGTGGCGCACAAATTCCGGTTCATATTTACACATCTGGTACATTTATTGTCAGCAAAAAAGTTGTATTGCCCTGTTATATGTTAGTGATTATTTCTATCATCTGTATTGATAAGGAAATTCGTTTTATTTGCGTTCATTGCGGCCGATATTTATTCCAGAGAACGTCTGGGAATCCCCTACTTCCTTTGGTGAATCCCTAGCTCGTCCAAGGCACAATTTTGGAATATGTATTTTTGATAGAGAGAGTCTTTGAGCCATGCAACCACTGCTCTATTGTTAGTGATTATAAATATCAAGTTATAGAGCTCATTGTCGCTTGGTTCTCGCAATCTATAGAACCAAAATGAAGAATTAGTCCACCCTCGATGGTCTATACGGTTTTATTTTCATCTCAGGAATCTCATGATGTGGTTTAGCTGGTGGTATTTTGCAACATCATGTATAGGATATTGGATGTATGTTACTCATTAAATATGTTGTTGTAAAAAGTTATTAATTTCAGTTGATAATTGTATGAATAGTGGAATATTGCACATTAATGTGCATTACTAAAATTAGTTAAATAGTCCCTTTTACTTTATTAGTCCCTTTTACTTCATTACTTGCATACTTACTGCTGTATATACGAGATTTTATATTGTATGGAATGATGGAATGATTGGTGGAATGATTAATGGAATGTTGCACAACCGGTATACGATTTATAAATTATGAATACGCGTTACAATTTTGCACATATGAGTTTAACGGAAGTTATTTTTTACTTACATTGTAGTTGCTCGTTATACTTAACGTACTGTTAATAAATATTATACGGTACTTCAGTGAAAGTGAACTCTTGACAATTGTATTTTATAATTCAAAAAGAAAATGTATAATTCCGTTTTATTTTAGAAAAAGAAATAAATACAGGCACTGCATTCAAAAGCATTACCATTGTAAAATACACATAGTCACGTTCATATTTTGAAAATTACGTCCTGAAAATTAAGCCATCTATTTGGCATTGATAATCGGACAACCTGCAATGGAAATCGTCCGTGGCACGTTCTTCCAACATCTGAGTACGAGTTTCTGATTTCAATAAGATGTTTAAGAATAAAAAACTGTAAGAAGAAAACAGCCCTTCTGAAGCGGAATCTCAAGTCCTTCTGAAGTCAGCCATTATTGATTCAGGGTATAATTTGTATGAAAATTTGGTTAATGGTGATATTTCTGTTATTGCTGACTCAAGTTGGAATTCTATATGGAATTATTATCCGAGTATGGAATAATTTAAGAGGTCATTTGCAGAAACCAGGTATTCGTCTGCGGTCCATGGGTTTTGAGTGCATTGTCAAGTGTTTTGAAAACTAACCAACATGGTATGCCATTTTAGTAAAGTATGGTATTTTGTGTATAGCAAGTTACCTTGGATGTTATTACTGAAAACTCCGCTTAATTTTCGATATACTGATATTTTCCACGTATGCACGTTTAGTGGGAATTGTAGAAAGGTCTTATTAATACATATTCGCAACTTCGTTTTTTAATCAGACTAAGCCAGTCGAACGCACCGATGAGCGGAATACTACCTACTGCTTGTTGGTAGCTATTTCGTTCGTTTTGGAATATTACATTCTTGCCTTTCAGCTTGCTATAGTAAATTTCTACGCGACTGAAATAATTGAATTAAATCCGAAGCCGAATAATGTGACTTGACTGGATTCTGCTGACAGCTAGAATATAATTTCTTTCTAAAAAAAAGAAGTCGATAGAAATACGTTACTTAGGGTAACGTTAGCTAATGTACGCATCTCTGGTTAGTGTATGTGTGAGACTTAATACCAAATTAGTGGAGAATGCTAAAATTGTGTACCAGTACGTTTGGTAATAATTCAGTTTACGGACTCTTATTAAAGAGGAAAGAAACTTAATATACTGTTCTATTTATTCATATGCTATTATTTGTTGAACTTCGTTTCGATCAAAAACATAGTAAAAGTTAATCAGATTCAAAACTTTTCCCAACAATCATTAGTATTGACACAACTCAGTAAGTTTATTAGGTTTATATGTGTGATGGCTTATAATCTTTATTACAGGTGTGAAAGAACAGGTAAGTGATGCTCCCTCCCTACAGCATTTGTGTGGTCCTTATTGGGTCCTGACCATAATGGCTGGATGTCTAATGGGGGAATGAGTTTAGATTATGTGAGGTCTGTGTTAAACTGTAGTTGGTCGTGTGTCGTAAGAACGTCAGTGGTGACCTACAGAGGCCTTAATCATTGGGGGGTTTCTTGCTTCTCAAGTTGTTTCCTCGCTACTAGTTTGGGGGGCATTTATAACCTACTAGGTGGAGAGTCATTACAAATTGATCAAACCGTTCTAGCAGAGAACAAAATTTCTTGTGTGTTCTATATAATAGCAGTAGTTGTAGAAGGTTGGAGAAATAAAACAAACAATAAGGTATATATTTTTTTTAGAAATAAGATGTGAAAGATATATGCACGATTTTTTCTACGTGAATTCCTTGGGTTTGATATTAATTACGTGTGAGAGTTCTATATCAGAAGTTATAGATGCGTTGTGAGTTTTCGAAAATTATTTTTTGTATTATTTTAATTTTTTTAGTTATCAGTATGGCTCATATTAATGCTTATCATGATGATGAATTTGTGGACGCGAACGGTGATCATATTTCCGATCACTTTCAGATTCACGTGCTCGAGTGGTGAAGTGGTACCAGTTGTATTACTCATCCTCTTCCTGAGTATGGGATTGGTATTGGAAGTTTTGGTCAGTCGGTAGTTTTGGCACTACTTATCTTAGTGCAAATAATGTAAAAGTAACTCTGTTTGATTTGTGTGATAAAAATAAAAATTCTAGTTTGGATAATTATAATTTACTAAAACCCATCGAAATGCATAAGTGATTGCGAACTTTAATACTAGAAACAAGTCGCTGGCTTCTCCTCGCGTTAGCCCTAACACTTTGTTAGCAACTGAAGCCTTTTGCTCTATTAATCAAGGTCAAGTGACTAAGCGAATCTAGACAACTGGTTGTAACAGACAACCAGCTGGGAAAATGGAATGTCAACTATGCATCGGAGCGATGATGGAAACCAGAATATTGTTTTCGTTACTGATCTTGGGGTAGGTCAGGCCTCTGATGTAACTACATTACCTGTTTAGTTAGATAAATTTGTAGTCGATGCTTCGAAATAAACTTTCTCTGTTTACGTGCGTTCATTTCCAAATTACACTGATAGAGACGAAAATAAATTGTTTCAATTCATGTTAGCTGTGTATAGAATGAGTAAATTAAATTTATTTCCTATTCACGCTATCTTGATGTGGATTTTATGTAAACAGAAGGAGAATTAAATAAGTTGTTGCTTTCATTAATAGGAAATGAACCTGAATGGTTGAAAATATGCAGTATTATAATTTCTCAATTTGTGTCTGGGTTTGAATTCGTGTCCTGAATAATACCTATGTTTCACCTTTGCAATATGAACAAGAGTCGTCTCTTGAATATGTTAAGAATATAATTGATGTATTTTGTGTATTGTGGTACATGAGTATTTATGTAACGAGTACTCATGCTCATTCTATGTATATTTAATTATTTTAAACTATATTGGAGGATTTATGTGCATCAGAGGTAGAACTATTTTAGAGTTCGTCCTATCTTCCTAGAGACATAACAACTGAGGCATACTTCCTGAAAAGTAACATTAATATTTTATAACTGGCCATCTTGGTCGCCTGACCTTAATACTTGGAAATACCTAAAGAAAAGTCTGATTAGTTCTAGAGTGAGGATACTTTAATGTTTCTAGTTCCGAATGGAATTCGAAGTGGGATATCTTTTTAACTAGATTTTATTTAATAATAAAAATAATACAATAACAAATAACAAAAGAATAAAGTAACAAGTTTTCTTGAGAAACTTTTAGGTTTCAAATTGTCAGTATAAACTATACAATTATTAATTTGGGTGAACTTCGTTAGGCGAAGTTCTCAATCCATTCAAGAGGAATTCGTAAAGGGGGAGTTACAGTAATGTTCTTTTTCTGCGATATACAAACAATGAGATTTATATTAATAATTCATTTACAGAAACCAGTCTGAGAAATACTCAATGAAACAAGACATAACTTATTTTACTAAACAAAGAATAAGGATCCTTTCTCAAAAGAGAGAGAGAATGAGGGAACAGAAAGTATAATTAAACAGGAGTAAAACTTAGCAAAAGTTTTCGTGTCATTAAACATGGCCATTGGTCAACTTCAACTTCAGAAATCTCTTAGCAATAGTTTTTATTGTAACTTTCTTATCCGTCATGTCGTTATCTCCCGTTCGACCTGTGTACAAAATATTATCACTGATTCCGTTATACAATTCTAGAACTTGACTCTATTTCTTCCCGTATTTTATCTTTAACACATTAAGTAAAACAACTACTTATTCCCCTTCTCACAAATAGACAACATTACAATGATATGAGTTATTTACGCAAAGTTCAATTAAAACGTAATTGCTAGAGAGATCCCGAATTCTTTAAAAATTATATGCTACGGCTCCATATCAATCTCGTTAAGGCGGACTATAGAAATCCATGTTTCTAAGGTTTCTAAATATAAAACAAAATTAGAGCAGATCTGACCTGAATGGTAGTAGAGATGTTCGTCGTCCGTCTTCAGTTCGCATACTGACACAACAAGACAAAAATAAATAGTATTTAATGTACTTGTCGGATTGACGTCATTTCCTATGGAAATTGCAACGTGACTTTATTTTTGTATTATCTTCAGAGAATTAGCGATTACACCCATGTTTATATCAAAACAATCACGCCACTTAATTTTGAGAAAAAGGAAACGTATTTGGTCAATAATATTAAGGATAAAGAGAGCTATCTCTCCGTTACATCAAATTTGAAAGGATGGAATTCGGGTGCCATCACCAATTTAATGGTTTCCAAACTGCGTATTTTCCAAAAACAACGTGAGTTCATATCTCGTGTTAATTGCTAAAATAGAGTCGTAATCAACACTACAGAATCCTGTTGCATGTTACAATTTTATAATGCAAATTATACGATCTTAATCAAACAACATTCGTTTCCTTTGTCTCATATCCTTTCTTGTAAAACACGGTTTCGAAATAAAGCCCGTTCAACAATATTCCATAATAAGGAAAAAAGTTCGGATTTTTGAATAAGTTAGGAAGGGTAAAATATAGAGGAAATATAAAATATTCTAAAAGAGATTATTTAATATAACTGCCACATATACACCCGGACTTATTTCGTTAATTTGCAGAATTAAAGTAAGCAGTTATTCAAAAATGTTTATAGGTGTATAGTTATTTCTCTGGCCGGTGGTGTGTATAAGCTAATAAGAAAACGGGGTGGAATTTTATAAAGTGCAGTAGCAAATGATTAGTTACAGTTTAACTTTATGCCGGGATGGAACAGTTCATGAACTTGCTTATCAGTAATAAAAAAGAACAATTATTACTCTCAGTCAATAAAACATATCAGAATCTTAAGAAAGAGTAGCAACATAAATACATACTAGATATTTCGCATGCAATACATTTCAATAATTTAAATGTGAGTTTGCAATTTAAATATTCTTTGATTTTTATATCCAAAGCTTCAAGATTATTTTTCTACTGAATGAGAATTTTCATTTAAGAAATGACATGCTTACCTATTGGGAAAATCTTAAGGGGTACTACAGACTATATGAATGTTAAACTTACAACTAGGTAACAACCTGATAACATGCATTAATTTATATCTAACTTTAGTTTTTATTTTAATACTTATCAAAACAGAAAATATCACTAACATTCGTTATACAGTTGACTGGATTACTTATTCACTATTCAATGGCATTTACATAATATTAAATCTGTCTGTTGAAGTATTAGAAGACAACAATTTACACAGTCACTAAACATTTTTGTCTGTCTCTTCTTCAGTCTTTTTGTACAGTAAAAGCTATTTCATACTATCGTGTCGGCTTTTAAATCGAAAATGATTTGTAAAAATAGAATCAAGATCAAACGTGGAAGTATATAGACTCGACTAGAGATACTGGAAGTTCATTAACTTATCTGAACTATTTTTATCTTTTATTTATCTTCATTGAAGCACTAATATTTCATTAAGAATACACGTTTGATATCGGAAAACCAATTAACTCAACATTCACTAATCACGATATTTCACTGGTAATAAGTAGTTAAATGTTATTAAAAGTATAGTTTCAATCACTGTAGATTCTTGAAGGAGAAAGTTCCATTAACTTGTTTTTCAGGAAAACACACAGGGGAGACGAAGTTTCATCCTTGTAATGGAATAGTCGTGGGGTATCAACAGAATATTAGAAATACGGAAGTCTTTAAGTGTCGTAGAAACCTTATGGCTGTAAGAGTAGTCAAAGTTGTTATATGGAGACAATTGCAGGAAAACCAAAATCAATATACCAGTAAGAATTACCAAAGTAAAAAATACCAAGTAAATCCATCTGGATTTGCTCTCACAACTGAGAAGCAAACATGCCCCATCTGTTTTAATTGGCCTTTTAACAATATTTTTTAAACCAGGTTGAGCCTCGTGGAGGCAAGTTCCGAGCTCTTGCTCCAGGCATACGTTGATATACAATTTTGTTACAACTTCAGCTCCCGCCGCAAAACATAGTTCCATCCCTTAATATTCATACCCGAGTACTATTGTCGACAAATACGTATTTCTATGTATTTATTTATTGTTCATATTCATTATTATTATTACAATATCAATCATATTAGTACGCCTTTGTAATTATTAACATTCAAATACTTTTTCTGCGTACTTTGCAATATGCAATTATGGAACCGGGAAAATATATGGTAATGTTTCCCCTGTGAGAGCGCCTTAATTGCCACCGCAACGCTCAGTTAATCTGAGTCTGGGGCCGTTACTGAATAATTTGTTATTTGGTAAGTAGAGCAGGTAAAGTAATGAAAGGACCTGTGTTTGTCTTTTTTCTCTTTAACTTGTATTAAAAAATATAGTCCGCAAAGCTAATAAAAAGAGTCTCCCGTAAAAGAAAAAACTATGGAGTAAACTCAAACGTAAAGTGACGGGGAATTTGCTATTGAATGATGCTAATATTTATAAACTAAGTCGCCGATAGTACGCTTGCCCTTTGAAGGCAGTTCTGGATGTACTATCTGGAGAGGCGTGTTGTCAGTTATGACTATTGTGTCCACAATCGGAATTGTTTCCACTTGAGCTCGTAGAGATTATCTCTTTCTTCGGCGGAACACATACACTAGCAAAATCAAACTGGCGATAAAAATAAAGGTGGCACTGTGTAAAGCGGCGTTAGTACTGTGGTTATCATTGTACTGAAAAATAAATATGTTCACTTATTTTGTGGTTTGTCCCTTCGATAAAAAAGGTAAATTATACAAATTACTATCGAAATGGAGTGGAATTAATCTCTAGTGTATTTAATCTTTAGTGTATATAGTAGTATATAGCAGCATGGAGGGCTAAAGCCTATATCTCTGGTGCCGCTTGGGATGAGGGTCTGATGTTTTGGGAGGTCGGTGACCTCACCAATAGGGGTCACTGCCCCCCCCCGAAATGTTTTTTGTCCAGAATTCGATGGGGAACATTTTGGGTGGGGCCCCCCTGTGGTCACTGAACCCTCCCTAGCATTTTTTATTTTTTTATTTTTATATTTTTTTTATTTTTTATTTTTACATCGGTCTCTTGGAGTGTCTGCCCTCTGACCTAAGGTACCGGGGATCATGCTGCTGATCGTTATTTCGTTTTCGTTGTCGTTTTTTCTCGTGTGTGTATAAACTGTACAATACAAACTGTGACTTTGTGAGTTATAAATTTAAAAAAAAAATCTCAAAAGTGCACATTCGACCACGCAGACGTCAAAAGAAGTGAACTCGCAAAATTGGAATCGAAATGGAAGGGTTCTGTTGATGAGCCAAATATAAACATTCCAAACAACCCATTCTTCTTAAAATTCCAGGAGAAAATTAAAAATAAGGAAGTGAATCCGGGAAAAGTAAGATCGGCTAAAGAAGACCGTGAACTTAAGCAAAAACTTATAGACTAAGTGTGGGCAGAGTGGGAGAAAGTAAATGGAACACCGAGGACCCCACAACTACGCATCGGGAAGGTGGCCGTTGATCAAGGGGAGTTAACATCAACACCTACAACATCAAGTGCAGACGACGAGACAACAAAGAAAAGAATGCGAACTCCAGAAGAGGAGCATTAAAACAAGAGGCAGAGACAAGAAAAAGAAGTAGAGGGACTGAAGCTAAAGCTGACACACATGGAGGGAAGAGTTGTGGAATTGCAGCGGAATCAGGAAAAGCTAGAAAAGAAAATGCGCGCCTCAGAGAATGCGAACTCAAATTAGCACGCTGGGAGACGAAGATAGAGGAAAGAGAAAATGAGATGGACAAGTTAGAAAGAAAAATAAGAGAACTAGTTGATGAGGCAATTACGTGCAGCCTAAGGATAAAAGAACTAGAAGTAATAGGCAATCAACTAAAAATGAGGAAACTAGATACGGAGGAGAAGATGGACAAACAAGAAGAGGAAATAAGAAATTTTTGTAAAGAGAATGGAAGTCTACGAACGAAACAAGAAACAGCAGCTGTAGCACAACCAGTGTGTTTCGCCGACATGTTGAAGAGGGACACCAACATATCAGAAAAGACCAAAATGATTGAATCAAACAAAAGAAACACTAAACCGACCATACTAATTAAACCAAAGGAAGGAGAAACAGTAAGAAACGAGGTTAGCCAAGAGAGAGGATAGAATTAATTTTCAAATGATTCAAACAAAAACAGCATTGATCCCGCAGATGGCTTCTACTGAAGATGAGGAGAGACTCAGAAGCCACCCGGGAGTGAAACAAGGACTAGCATTGACGGATAGTAGTAGCAAAAGAAATCCATTAATGATCCTATACGGAGTCCCATCGGAATTAAAAGAAAAATAAGCCGTTGAAGAGTTCATCGAAAGAAATCTGGCAGACATTACGGAAGAACAAAAACAGCTAATCAAACCAAGGTTTAAAACAGGACCCAGAAACCAAGAGAGGTATCACTTGGTGTTTGAGGTGCCTAGATAGGTGAGAGAAACCATATTAAGAAACCAGAGAGTGTACATTGGCTTTGAGGCCACGAACGTTAAGGACTTTTTGATGGTGACAACGTGCATGAATTGTTTTGACTATGGACATATAGCAGCGAATTGTAAAAATGACCAGAGATGCGGTTTCTGCGGGGAAAAGAGTCACAAAAAACAAGAGTGTAAAAACAAGGATAAAAAAGTCTGTGTACCATGCCACGCGAGGAAAAAGCTGTGTGGGGCCAAGAGTCAGTAAGAGTGCCCACAGTATAAGTTAAGCTTACAACGAACAATCGACAAGTTTGATTATTGCTTGCAACTCTAGCCCGATTGAACTTGGAACTCCGAAAAGTAAGAAAAAACAATGCAGACAAAAAAGAACTCTAAATAGATTTATGGAATTTAACAACAAAAAGAAAATAGAAAACATAAATAATTGGTTCAACACTGGAAACAAATTAACAACACCTAAATTTTTCGAAATTAAAAAAATTATATTAATATGGAGGAACAACAAACAATCTTGCATTTTATCAACCCGGATTTGGTAACGTTTGCCAGGGGTTTGCACAGGCAGTGACACTTTAACACGACAATATCAATTTGAAAGAAATGGAAATATACAATATAATGGTACGTGAAGGAAAAGACATAACTATTTATCTATCTGAAAATCGGTATGGTTGCAGGTTCATGCACGTGAAGTCAAGTAGGGAGATCTTCTTGGAAGACCTCGACGTATTGTTGGAAGTGTTCTCGGCCTTGAAAGGTAACAATAGAACTAAAATCAAAACCCCGATTATAGGAATAGGACTATGGAAGAAGTCCCCATGCGACGTCTTAGAAGTGATTTTAAATTGGAGCAATTGGACTAGAAATGAAGCAATTGGACTAGAAATGATTATTTAAGACGAATTTCTTTTCAAGACAATGGAGATAGATTTGGAAAAACTAACAAAAGAAGAACAGATACAAATGGAAACAATGATAAACGTAGCAGAATGCATTGAGACGACGGAAAGTATATTGGAGGAGGAGGAGCTGGGGTATGCGGAGAGGCCTTTGGAGGGGGAAAAACAGACTGACAGAGCAGCGAAGAAAAGAAAAGGATGGAGATCCTGGATCCCCAGACTCTACCGGAAAAAGTCAATCAAAACCGACATAACCAACGATATAACCTACTAAGATAATCTGCTACTGGACGAAGAAGAGCAACACACGGGACTGAAGGGAGAGCTGGCAGAGAACGAACAACAAAAAGAGGAATTTAACCCTAACAAGTTCTACAAGAACTTAGAAGAAGCTAGCTATAACCTGTCAAGACTGGAGAAGCCTTCTCTCCTAACTGCGGCAGTGTGAATCGTCGTTAGGAACATGCACCCTTATGGGAAAAGTATAACCTTCCCAACGATAGAGGAAGTGGACAGGATAAATCTACGAGCAAGCGGAATCACGACGGATCCACAGGACTTACTAAACCTAATTCACAAAGTCTTTGAAAGACGAGAGGAGTCGCTGCAGCTGAACAGCATCTACAGGCAGTTTGTGATGGCTTATGGATTGTCTTCAATCCGTTAGAGAAGTTCCCGGCGTGCCACGTTTACACTAGACAACCCTAAAAAATGTTTAAATTCGTTCAGGTAAACGGACAGATCAGAATTAGCAACCTTAGAAATTAGAAGATTTTGTGAGAAAGAGGAGGTGGACGTGGCATGCCTGCAGGAGCCATATACCAACAAAGGAAGCATAAAAGGAATGCCTGTGGATGCTATGACCATCCTTCCGGATGATCCATCACCGATGGTAGCGATGATCATTTTTAACAAGAACATAGAGGTTTTGGTGGACTCCAGAAATACATGCCGGTGGATCCAGAGTGTGGATTTAAAATTGGGAACAGCAAAATTAAAAATAATCAATGTATACTCTCAGTTTTCCCTTCCTGCTGACTTTTTTGTACATAGAATAGATAATATTTTGGGAGGGTTAAATGGGATGAATACTATACTTTTGGGAGATTTTAACGCGAAATCTCCACTCTGGCACTGCCCTAATACAGATGTAAATGGAGAAAAGTACGAAGATTTAATACATCAATACCATCTAAATGTAATAAACAAGGGAGACCAACCACTCACATTTAAAGGCAGGGCTAAAGCGAATAGTAATATAGATGTAACCTTAGTAAGGGGAAACTTCTATAATAATTTACAACTCTGGACTGTAAAAGAAGATGTAACAACTAGCCAACACAGCGCCATCAGCTTCGTGGTTAACTTAACAACGAATGGAAAAGATAAAACAGAGACTGATGATCAGAACATTAGATACAACATTAAAAAGCTCAATAAGGAAAATTTTATAAAAAACCTGAAATTACCAGAAATAAATGATAATTGTGATTTAAATAACACTACAACTAAATTAGAAGAGGCCATTATGGAAGCAATCACAAAATCAGCACCGAAATTAAACAGAAATAAAAGAATAATATAAGTATTTTGGACAAAAAATTTGCTGAAACGAATACTAAAGGCAAGTAGGAAAAGCTTTAAGGCAGCTGATAGTCAGGAGTTAAGAGAAGCGCGATTGAACAAATGTAGACTGGCCAAACAAAATTTTGAAAAAGAGCTATTCAAAACCAAAAGCAAAACTTGGGAAAAGTTCGTTAATGAAAATCTTCCCAACAACTTATGGGGAATCCCATATAAAATAGTTATGCACAAAATAAAAACCAGGGGCACATTAAATAGCCTGATCACAGACGAGGGAGGTTAGACCGCGAGTTGGAGGGAGACCATAGAACTATTATTCAAAAAATTACTTCCGGACGACAATAGCAATGAAGATAATGAAGAAAATACAAGAATACGATTTGAAATGAACATACCCCCAAATAGCGAAGAACATGATAGTGAAATTTTAACAACAAATGATGAAGTCAAGGTAGCAATTAAGAGCTTAAAGTCTCGGAAGGCCCCAGGTCCTGATGGAGTTGTAAACGAAATCTTTAAAACAAATACCGACATTTGGACACCATATCTTGCTAGACTCTTCAACGAATGTATTAAAGAAAATAAATTTCTAGACACATGGAAAAAAGCAAACTTAATAATTTTGCTAAAGGGAGAAGATAAAGACAAATCAAAGCCACAATCCTATAGACCAATATGCTTACTCAACGTAATAAGTAAACTATTTGAAAAAATCATAGGTAATAAAATATCTAAAAAAAAGAACAGACATTCAAAATTGTAATCTACAGTATGGTTTTAGAAAAGGAGAGCCCACAGAGGATGCAATAAATGAATTGGTCAAGACAATTAAACAATTAGGCAATGATGATTGTAAATATAAAGGAAGCATATTTTTCGATATTATGGGAGCCTTTGACAACTTGTGGTGGCCCTTCCTACTGAGAGAGCTTAAAAATATAAACTTACATATGGAAACTAATTAGAAAGTACTTTGAAAACAGAATTAGTAAAGTCGACACTGTGGATGGCGTCGTGACCAAGAAACCAACCAGAGGCTGCCCACAGGGATCTGTCCTGGGACCTATATTTTGGGATCTGGTCTTTCAGCCATGTCTGGAAAAAACTAAACAACATGCAACAGGTGGAGCGTGTGGTGGCTTACGCGGATGACCTAGCGGTGGTTCTGAAAGCCAACAGCAGAACAGAAATTGAAGATAAAGTCAAAGAAATAATAAGAGAGATAACGTCGTGGTGCAAAAACAATAAACTAACCATTTCGGCAGAGAAAAATAAGTACATAATCTTTAAAGGAAAATTAAATTATAACAGAGGTGCAATAATCAAAATTAATAATAGTACCATTAAAAGAGAAAAAGAACTAAGATACTTGGGTGTCATCCTAGACGAGAAACTAAATTTCAGAGCGCACGTTCAACAAGTGAAAAACAAGGCGACCAAACTCACACATAAAATTATCAATCTGACAACTCAAGAATATAGGATACCTCTAAAATTGATTAAAATTTACCACGACTTGATAATTAGATCTGTCGTTAGTTACACAGCAAGTGTAGGGAGCCACCGCATGGATGACAAGCACAGGAAATTAATAGAGCTCAAAGACAAATAATGCTCCGACTTACTGGAGCATACCGTACCACGCCGGTGGAGGTTCTCCAAGTGGCAACAGCGATTATGACGTTACACCTCCAGGTGAAGACGTTTGGGGCTACGTACTGGTTGAGGAAAGGAAACGGAGGAAAAGTCACTGAAATCCTCCACAACGAAGCCAACAACAAACAAGAGATAGCAACAATCCTAACCGGTGAGTGGCAGAACTTCTGGAATGAATCAACCAAGGCCAGAATATTGTACGCATTATTACCGGACGTGGCTGAGAGACTGGAAATGAGTATCGAGATAGACAGTGGACTTATGCACTTCTTAATTGGTCACGGCCCCTATAGACAAAAGCTAAGAGAACTCAATTTGGTAGCAGGTAACCTGTGTCATGCCTGCGGTGTTGTTGCGACGCCGGACCACGTAGTGCTCAGATGTCCAGAGACAGATGACTTGATAACAGAACAGAGAACCCTCCTGGGGGATACACCAATCGCTGAGGTTCTGAGAAATCCAGAACTGGCGGTGATCCTCCGTGAGGCAGCGAATAAAGCCTCGGAATATCACTAAATAAAATTTTTGGAGGGTAGGCGGCGTCCCGCGGCATGAAGTGGGGAGTGAGAAATTACTGAAAAAGTGCTTCGAACCGCGAACGTGGACGCGACTTCTGTGAGCGGGTATACGAGGTGCTATACTAGTGATAAAAAAATGGACTAGAAATTAATATCCATTAACTGGACTATAAAAGGATATATGACGTTGCTTGAACTCCAGCTGCAGGAGTGCCTCACGAGGAAGGCCTGGTGAGAGACACTCATGTGTGGAAGTGATATGTGTGTATGGTGGCGAGATAAGTGTAAATGTGTACTAAGTTTAATATCAATAGCAACAGCAAATAAGCGTTGAGATCGCGGAATCCGTGAACAAAACCATATAAATGAATACATAACCGCGAGTGAATGTGCGTGTGAAAGTGAAAATGTTAAAAGCGTACGATCGGGGCTGAAGAGGAAGAAGACTTGGATCATTACACAAACTTTGTAGATTGAACAACTATTCTACGGCTGCAGTGACCCCCCCCCTCAGAATTCTCTCCAATCCTCGGACCCTCCCCAATCAAAGTATGGATGAGAAGAATGAAAGAAGAAAGAAGAAGATGACTCCTGCAACGAGGGAAAAGACTACTAAGAAGGAAGATGTACGACCAACAGACATCATCAATAACTAATATCTTATCTCATTTCAGAACGCAGAAAAGAAGATGATGCCAGTCTTCAAGTCGTGTGTTTTCATGTGTTGTCCTGTGTCGTCTTGCCTAATGTGTGTTATATGTTTAAATGTATGTATGTTCTTTATTTTAATAAA
The DNA here is from genome assembly GCA_022664845.1 of Lepisma saccharinum. Lineage (NCBI taxonomy): Eukaryota > Metazoa > Arthropoda > Insecta > Zygentoma > Lepismatidae > Lepisma > Lepisma saccharinum. Next base: position 19,625 of record JAGDQP010024974.1, read on the forward strand.
ATTAGAATATAGCAGATAATGAATCCCCCAAGAAAGTTCCAAAAGATCTGGAACAAAGGCCAGGAGAACATTCTGGATGCTTGGCCAAAAGTCCGTCCGGCAACCCCAGAGGTCTCTGACCGATGGAACACAGGGGCTTCTTGGAGTACCAGAATTCCGGCAATCCAAGAACCTCTAAGGACATGCCTGTCCCAAGGCAGGGAGCTCAAAAATGAGCGTGATGTACGACCTTGAAAGTACACAACTTGGCTTGTGTAAAAGGATACAAAGAGGCAGGGGTGGTATGCGGGTCCTCCCTAAATAATAAATCTCCCTATAAATGGAGATCAAGATAAAGATAGTTAAAACTAATGTTGGCCATGAAGATATAGCGTGAAGGTGCAGATCTGAAAAGTGGCTGGGTAGCTGATTGGCTTCGTATTTTTCTAGGTTTCGAAGAGAAATAATTGCCTTTTGCAAAGATTGCAGGTTAAAAGTAAAATTAAAGTCGAAATTACTCTCTAAGGTGTGCATTTCTGTAGCGTAAGTTGCCCTCTGCCGTGTTGGTAGATTTAATCTGTCCGTTAATATTGTCTGGAACTCTTCGTATTGAAAGAAATATGTAAAGGAGGAGCTAATATTATTCTTCAAAGTGACTTGGTTCCTTTCGTGTATAATTTTTACTTCGCTCCTTTTAGTTATGTGAAGTCCTAGCGTGGTATATGTATAAAATTCTTCAGTAGTTAATAGGGTTGGTCAGATTTGGCATCTAGTAGTTTTCTTTTGAAAGACTTAAGTATAAAGACAATCCGTTTTTTTCAGAATGTACATGTGCTTCAACTTTACAAATGAGGAAAATTTGGTGTTAGTAGCATAGTGAAATGTCCATTTCAAAAATTCCATGTTCCGTTTTTATGTCTAGATCCGTGATTTTCACTTGGAGGTATGCAGAAACTGTTAGAAAACCGTTCTTAAAAATTTTGTATTGCCGATACATGTCATGCCGATTTATAATAGGAACCTGTATTATTATATCCAGGTTAGCATGATTTAGATCGAAGGAATACAACACAAATTTTACGTTAAGACGAATTGCTCTTCCTCCTGGTGCTGAGAAAAGACGGGCGCAATTATTTAATTTAAATAATAGCTCCACCATCTAATGTTTCTCTTGTGTGAGCGCCTTAATTGCTACCGCAACGCTCAGTTTATCTGAGTCTGGCGTCGTTACTGAATAATTTGCTATTTGGTAAGTAGAGCAGGTAAAGCAATGAAAGGACCGGTGTTTGTCTTTTTTCTCTACACCTTTTATTAAAAAATACAAACTCCGTAAAGTTAATAAGAAGGGTTTCCCGTCAAAATGGAGATTTATTTTTGAGGTACAAAAAGTATCCCAATTACTTTCTCTAAAAGTATCCTGGATTGCAGTTGACTTTGGCGCAAGCAACGGCTTGTTGCCTCGCAGCAGTTGGCCCAAGCAACGGATCGTTGAATGAAAGATAAAGGAAGTTTGGATGGTCCAATCCCGTAGCACATCTGCACTTAAAGAGTTTGCCTATCTCGTAGCAGATACAGTTGTATGTAAGGATGGCCTTCACTGTAGCAGACGACCAAAGGAAAGGATGGCCTATCCCGTAGCAGATCCGACCAAGGTGAGGGAAGAGTAGAAGTGAACGTGACTATTCCTTTACGCAGAATAGTGCCGCTTGAAGCTGCTCGACGCCTTTTATTGTTCTAGTATGCTGACTCTGCGGTTCCAGACGTCGTCTGCACCATCGGCTGTCTTTGGTTGTTGTCGCTTCCCTCCGGCGTCCACTACTACTATTTGTTTACAAATGAAAGCACGTGTTCTTACACATACTACGTACTCCGTCTTTTACTACATGTTTGTAAACAAACAGCACGTGTTCTTGCGCATACTATGATATCACGTGTTCTTATACACACTTCGTTGCATAATTCAGGTCACTTTACAATATAGTTATGTTCTTTTGATTTTTTAACAATCCATATTTTTATCTATTCTATCTCTCCTCCTTCTTCTACTACTTCTTATCTTCCCCCTTTCTCTTTTTCTGGCAGATATCCAACGTTTTGGATATCCAACAGTTGTCTCTTTAACCGGATATGATTATAGAATAAGAATGTGTCAGTTGGGTGCTCTGGATGATTTTTTTCGGAGTAGCATTTGTTATTCGAAGTGTACAATTTTAAATCTTCGTATTATGAATTGATATAATGTACCTTGTTGTCTTTACAGTATCTTTTGGCGGAACATTTGCATTATGTTTCGGAGGCAGTCTGATATCCCTTGTCGAACTTTTCTATTTTTTACTTCGCTTTATGTTTTACGAGCTAAATCGTCTTGAAGGAATCCAATGTATATCGAAGAAACTAAAACTACTTCGGACAATAACAAGCACTCAGAAAGACTGTAAATTATTTAAACATAAAAATATGAAGAAAGTTAATGATCCTAAAAGAAAACGTGAGATTTGGGTGACGGAATGTCCAGATGACATCAGATCAAAACAAATTATACAAGGGATGAAATACAAAAAAGAACTCAACAAAAGGTGGGTAACAACAGACATTAAACTTGTATTTAAAATAAACTTGTTACATTTTCGTAATGTAAAGGTAAATATTAGTAATTTAATCTGTGTCTTTGAATCTTTAAATGGTGGCTATTATTATCTTTTTATTTCATTCTCTTTCATGGATGACTTTCAAAAAGACTATCATTGATTTGATGTTGATTCATTTCCATTAGTTACACATGTAAAAGTAACTGTAGAAAACAAAATAACCTCCTTCGTTTAGAATAGCAAATCCGAATGTTGATTGAATCTCAAAACTCATTTTATAGTTCACTGGATTAATAAACATATAGTAAATTAACAATGAGAATCATGCATGGAAAATACGTCAGTTTGTTAATTCCCATTACACTTATTCAGATGAGAATTGTGCCCTTAAGAAACACTTTGTAATGTTGGAACATATTTGTCATAAACTGACAGTGTTTTTATTCAGAACAAAAAATCAAATTAATATTAATCTTCACACTTAATACTCACTGAGAATGAGTGAGATCTAAATGAGAATCCGTATAGTTTGAAGAAACCACCATGAGAGTAAACATGTTTACGAAGATCTAAACCATGTAGCTGATGTAGCTGTCAGCTGAATTCAAATTCAGCCATTTTCATTATAAATGTATGGAGCATATTCCAGTTGAATAACCAGGAATTTTTTTAGTAAATTACTATTCGAATCTGGCAAAGTAGCACACAAAATAGATTTTTCATCACTTGAAATAAGACCTTGTAAGTCTGTATAGTAGACTGATATACGTATTATAAAATGCACTGCAAGGGACTTAGATTGTGAAACATCTTGTATTTGGTTGGGTACAGTCTTCACTATTCTGTCTAATTGTCTCATGTTTCAGGATCTTTGCGATCACTTTTAGGTAAATATGCACTAATTGATGAGCGAATAAATCATCAAGCTAAGAGTTGAGTGCTGCGTCGTCGGAGAAGAAGTTGTCACGAACTGCTTTTGGTGGCGCATAGAACAGATAATAATTCAATAAGTCCCTGAGTATTTCGGATATGGTAAAACCCAGCTCGTGAGAGACGGCTTTCGTCACGAATGCAATGTTAGGTGAGGTGTTGTCACACGAATCACAATATAGCATCTTACTTATGGTTTCTTAGCAATAGCCACCTGAAGTCATCGTAGTTATTCCCAATACAATGCATCATTTATTTTAAATTCCTGGGGAACAGCTTTAAGTGAATGATTCATTTTAAGTTCCAGGACACATAAGAGACCTTTATTTTGTAACTAACTCCACTAAACGTCAAATAGATGTTTGTTCACGTATACTCCTCAATTTCAATCCCATGTTATGTTTTCGGCACGTCTGAACAATTCGATATTTGTCTCTCGCCAATCATTTGCCTAAGCATGTGTACTGGCCACAGTAGCCATTTCCAGGTAGATGCAGCTCGAAAGGAACGCTTTTAACAATGTCGTTTGATAAACTCTTGCCTTCAACAGATTGCTGCCAAAATTTTGGTGGAAGAATGTCTATAATTTTATTGAGATAGCCTATTTCTTTAGTATTGGATATCACAAAATTCGTTAACTGAGAGAAATCATATTCATTATTCCAACCATCTCATTATGGAAATTTTTATCACCATCCTTTTACTCGCCTACAATTACCTCTAATGTATCTACATGTGTTTTCATCGGTACAAATTCAACAAGTAAATCAGTATATCTTGTAATAACTAAATGTACGTGTTGTTGTTGTGACTGATCGATTGTAGCTGATACTCTTCTCTGTTGCAGATTTTAATTTAATCCAAATTGATTGAATTAAATTTCGTGTGCTATTCACTAATGATCGACTTCACCCTATTTGTGAACGGTCACTTTTTTTTTAATAAGGCGTTATTAATTTTAAGGATATTTGTCACGTTTTATAATCGTCTTTAGTATATAATAAAGTTGTTTTCGCATCAACAATTCTCACAAGTCTTGTGTTTCTTCAAAATTTGCATATGCTTCATCGTTACCTATTCTACGTTCATCACATACGTATTATAAAATCATCTTTAAAAAATAACATCCAGGCTACCAATTTTCCAATTCAATACACCATGAACACTTTCTGAGTACTACTTAAGCACTTTATCCTTATCGGCTCTGTTCGTACTGAAGTTTCCAGATACCTTAGCTTCACTTTTCAGTATCCATCACCTGTGTCGTTTCTACTTTTCGCTGGCTCATTTGCTGCAGTTATTGGAGTGTTGCTGGTGTTTGCGGGCAGAAAAATCCTTTCCAGACATCTTTTTATGTTATTGGGATTAAATTTAATTTTTTGAGGAATGAGTTTAGTAATCAAGTTTCTATTTTTATTTACAACTTTAATTTCCTGGCATGTGCTGTTTATAGCGCCAATAATTGGTTTATCAGAATTCTCTCTCAGTCTCTCGTAAACGCTATTCCCTTAATTTCTAAACCGTCCTGCAATTTAATGCTCGTATCTAATTTATCATTATGACGAGTAAACGTTTTATTTTTGTTAATCGATGCGTTTTATCATCATGGTAATTATATCTACTTGACCATACCTTTGCTATAAAGTACGTTATGTTATGTTCACGAGGCGTAAAAAAGTTCTCGATTTTGTCGCTACTATTTCCTTCGTTTAGTTTCGAATCATGCCAATCTTTAATGAACAAGATCAGCATGTGATAAACAAGTATGTCTAAATTTAGAAAATGACGTATCACCATCCTGTCGAAATAAACGTAGAAATTTGTATTATCTCTAATCAGTTCCTTCGACGCTTTAATGAACTTTTAATCTAAATGAAAGCAGTCAAATTGCTTATGTCGACTTTGTGTAAATTAGTTTTCCACTTTATATTGGATTTTTGCTATATGATCGTCAGAAGTAACAACAGAACCAGTATATAATTCTCTAATGGAATTGAGGCCGTACGATACAGAAGTTGTTAGGTCACTATTTCTAAATTTCTGAGGAAAGCGCGTTAAACTTTACAAAACTGGATTGAAATACGAAGCTATTAATATAACGAAAGGAAATTTATTGCGTACATTTGTTTTGAGTTGTGTGATTTTGTGTTGCAATATCAGTTTATGTGAGTGAAATACAAAGTGTGAGACTAAAATATTGACTTAATCACTTTTCTTATAAACCCAAGTGAAAAAATTGTTGAGTCCCTGAACTTAAGAACTTCTGATCCGTAATATTGCCAAAGTTGCTACAATACAAGAATAGCAATATTCCGAGACTCGTCATATAGTATTTATTACCAGGTGCGTAAATATGAAACCGGCATTTATGTACATAATAGACACAGTGATTGGATGACAATGCTAAGAACTATTTTAATCGAAGTATTGGCCATCGCTAGTACATTTCTGCCATCGTTCCGGCAATGTGACGATGCCAGACGAAAACAATTGTGTCTATTGTGCTGCAAACCAGTCATCAAGCCATTTTCGTACATTTTCGTATGATGTGAAGCGCTGGTCATCAAGTGCGTGTCCCATGGATGCAAATAAGTGAAAATCGGAAGGCGCCAAGTCTGGTGGGTAAGCCGCATTCAGAAGGATTTCCCAGCCAAACGTCGCAATCGTTTAATTGACGGTTTTGCTGTGTGGGATGGTTCATTATCGTGAACCACAATCCCTTTATGTTGTCTTTGGTCATATTATGGTCGTTTTTCACGCAAAGCTTGATGCAAATTGATCATTTGTTGTCGGTCACGTTGGGTATTAATGGTTTCGCCAGCTTACAGCAGTTCATAATAGATCACTCCCTTCTGATCCCACCAAACACAAAGCATTGGCTTCAGACCATAGCGATTTGGTATTGCAGTCGATGTCGCCGGTTCTCCTGGAGTTACCCATGATCTGCTACGCTTAGGATTCTCGACATAGGTCCACTTTTTGTCACCAGTCACAATTTGATGGAGAAATGATTCCTTTTGTACCTGGCGAGAATTTTGCAAACGGTATTCCGGTTTTCCTGCTGTCGTTCAGTCAATGCACGTGGAACCCATTTCCCCACCTTCTGAATCTAGCCCATGGCTTTTAAACGTATGAAAACTGCTTCTCGTGTCACATTTATTTGATTAGCGAGTTGTTGTTGCGTTTGAGCGTAATCCTCATCCAAGAAAGCTTGCAATTCGCTGTCTTGAAACTTGTTCGGTGGTCTTCCACGTTCTTCGTTTCTCACGTCAAAATCGCCACTTTTAATTTTTTTAAACCACGCATACCACTGTGACTTACTAAGAGCATGATCCCCGTAAGCTTCGACAAGCATGCGATACGATTCTGCAACAGTTTTCTTCAAATGGTAACAAAAAATCAATGCTGTCCGCACATCGTAGTTTGTAGGTACAAATTGCGCCATGTTCAACGCTATCAAACACTACACTATGACATGAAACTTGTCTGGTTGTGAGTTGCAAATCGTTATCAGCAGTCAAAACAAGCAAGTGGTGCCAAGGACGCACTTTTACGGTAACCACAGTGACAGCTAACGCCGTCTATGCACAAATTCCGGTTTCATATTTACACACCTGGTACTAAGAAACATAATTTCTTTTCAACTGCATCATCTTCAAATCGTTATTATACGCCGTCATTTCATGATTTATGGTATCTTCTGAATGAGTGCAATGTTTTTGTAGCAATTTCTCGTAATTATTATTTTCTCTTTTAACCGGTCGCAACTAATCAGATGCAGGAGAGGATGTAGGATTTTCTTGAGGATTGGGTACATAAAGTCTGAATAGTAGGACAGGAATCTTGTTAATATTTTCGTACCAAATAAATATTTCAAGTATAAATCTATCATATTTCCCTGCTTATTGCCAAAGTTTGGATGAATACAAGCCTAATGGATGAATACAAACTCATTCATCTTGCCCTTCCCCGTATTCATACTTCAACATCGGCAAATTAACACACAGACCAGCGATGCGCATCCCCATACTATGCTCTACCATAAACCTTCCCAAAAGTGGCAACCCAGATCAGCCTCAGCTATATTATTTCTCAACAGAAGAACCACGCGTCTGTGCATATATATATTTAAGAACGTAGAATACTAGATCCGAACAAAAACACCAGAGGTGCAAAAAGTGGAGCCAAGTTCTTTAGCCCTAAAAAGGTGTGAAATGGGAGACGGATGAGCCAAGTTCCTT
>JAGDQP010024975.1:0-27361 GCA_022664845.1 Lepisma saccharinum
CTCGACATTCAGCATACTCTTGAGTAACTCAGTGATTGAAAAATATTCACCGGTAGAACTTAATGTAATACAATTGTATTCAATTGTTTCTTTCGTTCACAATCTCAGATGAAATTTAGAAGTACACTGAAGTTGCTGATTTTGAATTTTATTTGTGGTCTTTATGCATCTAAGGCTCAGGTCTACCTAAAGTTGCTGATGTTCTCCTTTATATACAGCTACATGTAAAATGATCAGTCCACCCAGCTTCAGAGGTTCAGTATAGTTATATGCGAAGACTTCGTGGAGGTAATGTGGACCCACGTAAATTTCGGTCTTGCTGCTGACCATCATGTCTGTGGTTTCTTAGGATTTTCCTCAGTTCCATCAGGCGAATGCAAAGATGAGACCTAAATTAAGATCGTAGTTTCCTTTCTATTTTCCCCAGAAGAGTGCTCCCCAAGTTCCCTCCAACTTGTGTTGTGAAAGGGTTAAGCCATATTTGGCTGTTCTACTATGGAAATTAATTTAAGAAATAAGTTAATTAAATTCATACAACCAACCACTTATAATTCCAGCAGTTTGTCATAACTTGATCAGGGCTCATGTTTTGATCAGCACTTTGGGAAGTAACCTGATTTGTTACAGAAAATTTATATTTATATATTTTTTCTTTTATTTCGAAGCAAAAGGAAATTGTTTACTGGCGTTTCATATTTCATTCATAATATCCCAGATTAAATCACCTGTTTACAACTCTTGTCACAATGAATCAATGAGGTACGATTCATTAGAAAATGGAGGATCTAATTACAAACCAGAAACTCTTGAAGTTAAAACAAATTAAAAACTAGTATTTTCCACATGGAGTTTTTGATTTATCTTATAAAATTACTTTTTATCTTGTGGCACATAGTGTTACTATCGTAGACATTATTTGCTATTAAACTTGTCGTCAGATTACAGAATCAACTACTTTAAGGTGAAACTAGATCATTGCTCATTTAGTGCATGATATTGTGGCACAAAGAGATTCTTCTTAACTAAGAATTGCTCATGTTTAAAAGTGACAGCTCTTCCGTCTAACCCAGTCCGGTCAGCTTGTCTTGTAAGGCCTCTGGCAACAAAATGCATTTCTTAGATGAACAGATAACTATTTAAAAATGTAAGAATGCATGAATTCCAATAATTCCGAAGGAGGGGAGAATGACTATCGGCTGCCAGAACATTTTGTGTTATAGCAGTAGGATATCAAGGATATTAGGATATTAGGAGTAGGATATTAGGATATCAAGAATGAAATAAATAAACGAAAATCTGCAAATGTTTCTTTTTACGAAACATTACTACATTATTGTCTATCTACTTTTTTAAATAAATAAAAAGTGATTGGTTTTGCATTCTGAAATAATGAGAACAAAAGAGAATATTGCGAGATGAGTTAAAACTACCCCCGTTTCAATAAAGGGCTGTATCTTTTACAAACTTCAATTTAGACCGAAAAAAGAAGTCTAGTTCCGATTCTCAAACTTCCTCTGGAATATAAGGTTCAAGTAATCCCCTCAAGAATGAACAACATATCAAATTATCGATTAGGGGGAATGCATATTTGTTACTAGAAAGTTCCACTTAATTTTGTAAATTCAAACACAGCGTAAACAATAATAATAATAATAATAATAATAATAATAATAATAATAATAATAATAATAGGAAGAAAAAGAAGTTAACTGCGATTCTAACAATCTCAAAGGTTCTGGTCTAGTAGTGTTGCCACGAGACGAGAAGAGACAGCGAAATGGCTATAGAAAATGAGACGAGACATGGCTCTCGTAATGTAAATTATAATGACATTTCGAGACGAGACACTCTCTGTATAAGAAATTCTCGAGGCGAAACAATCTCGTCTCGTTGGCATCACTACTTAATAGAATTTAAGCCACGCAAGCATATTTTTCAAGCATATTTTTTTTTCTAAAATATGTTGGCAACACTGATAAGTGCAGTGCTTAGGTTCGAGAAAATCCACAGTACTTCTTTCGAATAATGTTTATGCCAAGTTGATCGCAGCTACGTGTAGCTGAATGGAAGAAATTTGAATAATATATAGTTTTTAATGCGCTCTCAACACTGAACTACTAGATTAATCACGAATCTTTGCACTAAGACCTTTAGAACGGCACCTCATTTTTCTTAAGACATATTTTGACATGTGCTGGCAACACTTATAACGGAGTTTCTGGGGAACCTCAAGAGTTAATTATTATATTTCGCTTCTCTCCTTATAGAAGCGCTTATATTTAACTGTTAGGGAAATTTTGTGTAAGTAGTCGGAGGGCAATCGCTCTGGCCTCGCACCTTAAGAAAGATTCCTCTGCTTGTATACACCATATTGTTTGCTAATATATTTCGTCCTTTCTCACAGAAAATCGCTAATTTAAACTATTATTGAATTTAGAAGTAAGTATAGTCGGGGCTAACGGACGCTCTCTGCTACTTAGAAAGCTTTCCTGTGCAAACACACAATTGTTCGCTATATATTTTGTCTTTCTCGTAGAGAAATGTTTATCACCAGCTATTAGCAAATTTTCATATAAGTATAAGGAAAAAGCCTCCTTGCCCCCCGACAACTTTCTTTTGTTCCTGCAATTAAGGACGCCGATCCCAGAAGGGCTTTTTGGGTCTTGCTCCCCTAAGGTTGAAGTAGGCTCTCCTAATGGAAGGGGGGCAAATGATAAGTCAAGTCGGTTCACCTATTTCTACAGTACATGTCATTCGTTTTAACCTTCTACTAAGCTCATCTCCCTTTGGCAAATCTATTTCATTGATAAATTCCTCCCTGAAACTCATATGCTATAGTACTTATATAAATTACATCACCTATAATATCTCTTCTTCCCTGGCTAAAGGAGTTAATTCGTGCATTGCTTTTGTTGCTTCTGGAGTTTCATGCATAAAATCGATAAAGATTATTTAGTAAAATAAAAAGAAAAGAAAAAATGGAAACGTCATTTTCTGTCGTTTAAAGATCATTGATCGTGATTTTATCATATAAAAGCATAATTTAGGAAAAAGTAAAATATACAAGAAAAATAAGCGACGTGAAGAACTCACAGAAAAGTAGTACACTTGCGCTAGGAAATATATCCTTGAAACTGCTGTTTGATGCAATTATTGTTTACCATTAATACCGTGTTTTTTAGTTTCTAATACAACCTATAGATAGGAAAAAGATATACAGCGGGTAACAATGTATTTGGACAAATTCAACAAAGAGACTGTATCACAAGTAAGACAAGGACCATTTCCAAATCTCTTGCACTTTTATGAAAATTTGAATGCCTTCGATAGAATACTGTAGAACTAACTACCACTCAATACACCTGTAAAGTAACAGGCAATGAAAGAGTGACGACCACGTGCATTCATCTTAAAAAAAATGTTTTTTGACTACCTCAGACTACTCTCGAAAGAAATGTTCTAGGTATCCTTTTGTACAAGAGCAGTCTACGTAGTGCATTCAAGCAATCCACACCGCGTCAGGTACGCTTTACCGTTGGATACATCATAAGGAAACATAAAACAGAGCAATTATTGTGGAATCTAATTCGTTCTAGCCAACCAAGAAAACTAACTGCCCGGAATGAAAACTACGTTCTTCATTCTGTTAACAAAACTCAAAGAATTAGTGCTAAAAGTTTGACTACTTAATTCGTCTAGGATATGTAAGTTAAAGTTACACCACAAACAATCCAAAATTCACTGAAAAAATTGGGATTTAGAAGATGTGTATCCAGGGTATGAATACTGGTCACTCCAATAGTAATTACACAACCTCAAATCGTAACAGACCCTCCAACATTTTTAACAGTTGAAGCAATGTTCTGCTTTCTGAAAGCTTCATTCTTCTTTCGCCACACATCCTGATATCCATCACTACAATACAAGTTTATCTTCGTCTCATAAAAAAAACCACTACTTTTTCCAAAATTCCAGGCACTCATATTGATATTTTTTGGGAAATTAGAACTTCTTTCTACTTTCTTCCGATATGTATGTTTTGTTTCTGGCTACGCTTCATCTGAATCCCATTTGTTTTGTTCACATCGATACATCTGTAACATTAACTTGCATAACCTAGCCAAGTGAAGTAGCCAAATCTTTAGTACTAATTCTTTCAGTTTCGTTAACAGAATGAAGAATGTAGCTTTCATTCCGGGCAGTTAGTTTCCTTAGTTGAACTGAAGGAATCCAATTGTTCTGTTTTATGTTTCTTTATGATGTATCCAACGGTAGAGCATGGCTTTCCAACAAGCCTTGCTATGTCTCTGTACCTTTTACCTTCCGCACGTAATTTGAAAGTAAAGTGAGTAGTTCCAATGTTATTCAACTCAATTTGTTTCCCAAGCTGTTTCTCTATGCCTGACACGGTGTGAATTGCTTCAATACACCACACAGAGTGCTCTTGTACACAAAATGATACCTAAAATATTTCTGTCGAGAGTAGTATGGTTGAAATACGTCCAAATACGAGAGTCCAAATACATTTTTTCTTGCGATGAATGTACGTAGTTGTCAATTTTTCCTTACCTGTTATCTTACAGGTATATCGAGTTGTAGTTATTATTTCTATAGCATTCTATTTAAGGTATCCAAATTATCATAAAAGGGCAAGAGATTTCGAAATGGACCATGTTTTGCGTGTGATACATTCCTTTTTTCCTCATTGTTGAACCTGCCAAATATTTTTTTCTCACTGTAGGTATAGAAGCCATGCCTGTCTAGATCGAGAACCAAGACGTAAAAGAAGAAAAAAATATTTGTTCAATAAATCGGTAGCGCGGCGGAAGGTTGAGCCGGACAGAAAGAGTATAACATTTGGAAAAGCTTAATAACTCCTCTGCATAGACTAACATTATTTTTTGTTATTTCCTAAGTTCATGTTCTAGTAACAGAAGAAACTTTGTTCTAATTAGTTAGAACACAATATGCTTTAGTGATTTTTTTTTAACGTTGTACAAACATAGTTAAATTCTGTAATAGCTGAACCTGTGGAAGCCTTCATAATAACTATGTGTGTACAAAGTTCATGCAAATACAATATTTGGTAAAATCTTAATTTAGACAAATTGACCCTGGACAAATTTACCGCGGACAAACTCCTCTTTGATACTGCATTCATAGGACAGCATGATCAATATCCCCCTTAAAAGAATATACTTTCAAAATGATTAAAACCCTGGAAAATGCTGTTTCAGTGAATGATCGTTTCTTTCGTATTGAAGTTGAACTCTTTGTTATAAGATTTTCGAATTTTCATTTTAATTCAGACAGTAAAGAGCTTTATTAGATATAACGAACCGGTATATGGGAACTGATTTTTGTTTTTTCGTATGACGCTTCAGCCAGACCACTCCTGTAGGTGGTGTCATCTCCAAATCCTCGAGAACACTCAAACCTGAAAATTTTACGGTCAAAAATCTATAGAATCCCTTCTAAACTCCACTTACAACATCCCAATTATGGTTTTACGCCCCCTAAATTGAAACCCCTGGCGGAATCCCTGCTACAGAAGCATTGGTTGATTACTCTCAGTATAACTTCAGAAAATATGCTATTTCAACACTGCAAAATTTTCGGAAACATTCCTGGAAAAAGCTAGATATCTTATCTGCCTGGAAATTCCCAGTAGCTTGAATAATAAAAAGCAAATATCATTAATTATGTTAGGATACTGGAATATAAAAGAAAATAGAAAAAAAGATTTGAACAAAGGTTAGCTATTTCGTTCGGCATACCTTTTGTCTTTGCAGACTTTGAAGTGCGATAATTAACCTGTAATTGTAATTCAAGGGGAAGCTATGTTTATAGCGTGTCCCAAGGAATGGTGTTTGACTCTGAACATCGTGCAACAAACAAGCACACACTTGAAGACAACAAGTTCATATAATGTAGAAAGTTGCAAAAAATGGCAACAGCGCCGTACGTAAAAATGAAGTCAAAATGAACAGAAATATACGCGTGTGACGCCAAATGGATGGCAGTATTGAACGTATATTCATGTGCACCAAAATGATAGTGATTGGAACGGAAGTCAGATTGATAGGAAACTAAACAAAAAAAATATTATGCATTTAATTGGAGTATATTCGTTGATTTCGTAAAGTACAGCACCGATAACCATTATATACTCTTAACAGAATGCAGCTAAGTCTCGTTGCTGTGGAGAAAAATCAACTTCAAAACGGATGCCAAATGTTCGTGTTTTGAAAGGACGCCAAATTGATAGAAATATATATACAAAGTCTTATAAAAATCCTCTTCGAGTCGAAATACATCCCTTGTGACTCGCGACTTAGTTCGGACTTCGGTATGAGCAGCAGTTCGGTTTAAGCCATGGCTCCGTTCGTCTCGGCTGCGTTCGAACCGCGGTTCATATCGGCTCGGCTCGCTGTGAGCCGCGGCTCGGCTCGACTCGGCTCACTGTGAGCCGAAGCTCGGTTTGGCTCGGCTCGCTGTGAGCTGTGACTCGGTACGGCTCATCTTGCTGTGAGCCGCGACTCTGTTCGGCTCGGCTCACTGTGAGCCGCGCTGGGTTCGGCTCGGCTCGCTGTGAGCTGCGGCTCGGTTAGGCTCGGCTCCCTGTGAGCCGCGGCTCGGTTCGGCTCAGCTCAGTGCGAGCCGCGGCTCAGGATGGCTCGAGCTGATCGAGCCACGAGCCGAGCCGAGCGAGCCGTTAACATCCCTAACTGAACAGCTGTATAACATTCCTTTCCTTTGACGGATTGATCTGTCTCCTTGTGTCTCTGCTTTATGGAATGCATTTGACATCCTGTTTGGAATACTTTAAATATTAATAAAATACTTCTTCCTCCGTTCGCGTCGTAACAAAACATATCTACCTATTTCAAGACATGTTGTACAATTTAATAGTATCTGATATACAATTAAGTATACATTTGAATATTATTTTCTATATACACTAATAACCCTTTGACACTAGAGCCAAAGATCAAATATTGAAAATCGTGAAAATCGTGAAAATCGTCTGGAAAGATGACAAAAATATTATTCTCTTCATTCTTAAGAGAAGCGTTCCTTCCATACTCAGGTGCACGAAATCTGCTACTTCTACACTCCTACGGTGTCCATAACGACACAGAAAATATTAGAGAAGTTCTTGAAGCACAACGCAACAGGTCCCTGCAAAATTGACGGTAAAGATAATACCAGCAAATACAACATATGAACTTCCGCCCCTCATACATTTAGAGCAAAACTTACTCCAGAAACGTATTTCCCGTAAAAGTCTAGCCCAAAATGACATTGCACGACCCCCTTCCGATTAAAAAAAAATCAACCGATATTCAATATGGGGTACCTCAAGATGCCGGTCATCATGAACATTCCCTCCAACAGGTGCTTTCACCCAGTGCCAATTACAGTATATTTGCTTACCATTTATTTCAGTAATTTAAAATCGCAACTGTATTTCAGCAATTTTTGTTCTTTCTGTCTCCATAGACAAAACCTGACTTTTTATCATTGATATCTCCCAAACCAATCGCCCTCGAGTGGCCAAAATTTGCATGTGCACATACTTTCACATTCCAATCAAGATGGAGTAAAAAATAAGTTTTTTCTGACCCATCAGTATGTTTGCTTATTAGAGCACATTTTATGAGAGATTAATACCTTGTTGATATTGGAGAACCCTTTACCTATATTAAATACAAGCAGTAACAGAATTATAATTAAAACGGGGTTAGCCGAATACGTAGGATAAGAAGGTGTATATTGAAAATAACGATGCGGAATGGTTGGCGGCGGCTATCTCCTGTAGCCCCTGATAGAGTAAATTGTTCAACTGTGCAAAGATGGTTCCCTAGACATCCAATGCACCTTTACTTATGAGTGACGGCGTTGAAGGCACTTATTAGACTATTTGTTCGCCAGGTGTCTCTACTGCAAGTGGGCTGCAAGAGACGAGTATCTATAAACTGAAATAATTTCTGTCGAGTGCGCAAAACTCTCGTGTATGATACGACACACAAACTGTGTAAATAAAGCTTCCAAATCGCTGTTTACAAGCTGCTGTCCTAGCTACATGTTTAAGACGCTGGATTAACAGACCAGGGTTGGAAACTCTTTGTTTTCTTTCAAGAAACACACTTTTCATGCTCATACTTATTATTAATATATTTGTAATCAAGGGTTAAGTTAGGGTAGATTATCAGGTTTAGTTATTTGCTTTTCATTATACGCGATGAAACACTTTTTCTCTTCTACTTCGCCACAACGTTGACTAACGGTAATATTCGATTTCATTAAAATATTGGGGGGAATCGATTTCATGTTCTAAATGGGAAATACTTCCTATAGTCATAACAGCGACTTTACTTAAATAATCTAGATACGCTTTATGCGCTCTTGATTGCACCCGAGAAGTCGTCAACGCAACAAGTCACGTACTAAGATCGAGGATGGTGCATTCCAACTTACAATTTTCAGGTTAATAGAACTTTGAGTGTGGTAAATTCAATTTATTTTTCCAAAGCCCCAGTAATAGAATGTCTTTGGATTTGATCGTCCTAAACACTGAAACTGTCAGGTTGTAATTTTCCAAGAACTCGGTAATATTTGCGAAGATCCTTCTCTAATAGCAATGGATGGTGAATAAAAAAGCGCTAAGGATCCTCAGGCAATCGTAAAGATTAGGTCATGCTCAAGGGCGTGACAAGGAATTTTCCAAAGGTGGAATACTATGAGCACATTTTTTATAATAATTTGCAGCCATAATCAATCCCTACTGGATGAGACCTCTCCCGGATGGAGGAGTAGGTCTACTGCTCCCACGCTGGCTAAACGTGTTCTGAGAGGAGAGGCGAAGCTCTCAACTGTGATCACCACTGTCTTTGTATTCACAAGTGCATCGCGATGCTGGGTGGGCACAATTCTAGACCCTCACGCCTTGAAAATATTTATTTGGTAGAGCCGGGAATTGAGGATATGTGTGTTTTTCACTGTCACAAATATGTGGAATATTTAGAGTTGAATCATGAAGAGAATTCTACTATATTTATTTATTACGTACTATTGCAGAAGGGTTATATATTACAGCTTACTATTTTCTTAAATGTTATCTTCTTGAAATTTAGGTTTTTCTCCTCCTGAAAGCACTTTCATTTGTATGCCAAAGGAAGATATTACCAGTTTCGAAATTTATGGCAGAGTGGAAATTGGAAGATATAGAGGAGTTTCAATAATTCATTGAAATTTTAAAACAGTGAGTAAAATTGTATTTTCATGAAATGTTGTTGAATATAATTTTATTGAAGGATTTATACATGTAAGGCTGAAGCCGGGATAGGGGATGGGAAAGGATTCCGGAAAGTGTCGATCAGAGCCTATGTTGAAGGTGCCATAGGCGTTTTTCTGGTGTGACTGAAAAAAAAATCTGCAAACATCTTAGTCAGGATCGAACCCACGACTTCCCGAATGTCAAATGTGTTAGATATCGAAGATTATAGAAAGTACTTTCTGTTAACAAATACAAATATTATGTGCAATATTTCCTGGCGAAGAAGAGGTTTATTAAATAAACTTTATGTTCTTCATGAGTTATCAATCATTATAAATGTGTGCTATGAAAACCTTTACGTTTACTAGAGTGTGTTGTATTGGTTGGTTATAGCAAAACTTATCCACAGAAGTCATTATCAGACTTACTGAAGAGCAACAATCAAATTGTTTCTGAGGAGCTGCAGAAACTTCATCAGTTAGAAGTAATGTTAATTCCCACGACACAAAACCCATGGGGATCCAATCTTATGATTTTACAGATTGGTGTCATCTGCATAAGACTCAGTGTTAGAAATATGCTGAGTCTTAAAACACTGTTTAATGTATTTTCATTAGCGAAATTGTTCTATCTTTAGATAACTTTAAAGAGAGACTCGCTATTTCCTGGTAATCGTATTTGCTACAAGCTAAGAGAAAAGAACCAGCTTCAGATCAGTTTTGTGCCTCGGTTCAGTGGTAGAGCGCTCACCTCTGGTGCGTGGGATCTCGGTTCGATTCCGGCATATGCCATGATATTTTATGCATGACAAATACCGTATGAGAGAGCATTCTCGGGGTCCTCTCGTTTCCTCCCAGTTTCTTCATTCTATCAATTCTCCCATCATCATGCATTCGGCTTGTTGCCTAATGGCCTGTAAAATTTCAAATTCAGATTCGTTTTAAGAGCTTTTGGTAATCAGGTTCCTTTTTTAAGATATTTAAAAATAATGGACAACTGATATGTAAAATCTTATTTTAGAAAGTAGGCTAGATAATACGTAAGAGTATCTATTAAATGAGCTAACTCATAATTCAAATGTATTTGTTATTGATAGGAAATTTGAACTCCTGGGCTATGGCATCCTAAGTTACAACCTTTTAATAAGACCTCGGTTAAAAGAATTAACTAAACAATCTGAAACAGTTCATTTTATAAATACTAACAAGTATTATATAAGTTTCGGTTCGAAATTTCAGTACTGCTCTTGATTTGTACCTTAGCTTTTCTAAATAAAAATAGATATGAGTATGATGAGTCTATCTTCAGATGAGAGTCCCTAGAGGTGTGTTTGCGTGTGAGAGAGATATATTTTTTTTGTTTTTAATTGTTTTCTAGAAGAGCTGCCGTGAACTTCTAGAAGACATGAAAGTTAGTTAATGGTGCAATTACGGCATTCTTGTTTTTAATTCCGATGTTTTTACAAACTTTGTCTTGTGGATATGAAGTGGCATATTTATGATTATGGAGAATAAATGAATAAGGAGATACATCAGGAAATTCAACAGCAGTTTCATAATTAACCTCTATGAAATGCATGCAATAAAAAGCATAAAAACATATAACAAATATATGAAAATAGAACACTCTGTAAATTCTTAAGTCCAAGGCGGAAGCAAGTGCCCGTCTTGCCTCCCTTGCCGACGCCCTTGGTCATGCTCTGTAAGCTTTGCCACGGTTATGTTAGATAAAGTTAAATTCATGTTTTCAATCTTTTTAAACTCATTTCTTTTTAGATATTGTCGTAAATATACTTAATATTTAGTTTTGCAATAAAATTATAAAATCGAGCTTTACTCCCAAGTTCTTCCAGGTAAAAATAGGATTAGATATCCTTTATCGCTGCAAAGTGAGTTTCCCCCATTGCGTGCGTGGTACCTACGGCCACACAACTCGCAGTACTACTGTTTTACTACAATATCAGTACAATCTTTGAATATATAGAAGCAAAGAAAGTAAAGGAGGAAGACATAAAAATATAATTTTAGGGTGACTATTTTCTCGTGGAGCCAAAAACTATAGTAAAGGGAGTCAAAATACACTAACTGTTCTTAACCCATATTTTGAACGCATTTGTGCTTCTATTTTCTTCCACGTATGTTACAGACATTTCCATATAGAATATATGTCTAAATTCCGTATCTTTATGGAGGCACCCCTTGGTTTTTAAAACCACTCCTTCTACAAGTGTCTCAATTCAATACTGATCCCCACAGCACTAGTTTAAACGTATACGTCTAGTTTCGATACTCAACTTGATGATGCGAATTTTGAAAGTGAACAGTCCTGATCAAAGTGGGAGTGCTTTCGGTTCAAAAGCAGTTCAGTTTCAAAGGCAGACAAATCCACATTTTTAAGTAAAACTAGTGTCTGAATAATATTTTCAGGTCCCTTTTGATTGTCTGTGATTTTTAAGAACGTCCAGAAAAATATTACAACTGAAAATCGCCGTTGTTTAAAGCGTTTAGTTTTTTTTACCCATGGAAGAATGCAGAGGTGGATATTAACTGATTAACAAAATTGATTCCTTGGAAGCGATCTATGCACTTTTAAAGTAGAAAGTATTTCACGTTTGGTATTTCTCATGTATGATATCTATAGCCGTATTTAAAACATTAAAACATGTGGCATCTTTAAAATAAAAGAGTAATGATTTATGAAAAACACAGCGTATACATATTAATAAGAACGACAACGGGTTGAACAATTTTCAAAATCACAACTCGATTTAAAATATTTCACTGTTCATTTCACAGTAATATAATAGGCCTTACATGACCAGCATTTTTAGTTATAAAACGACTGACACTAACAAAGTCTCAAATTGTCAAACTTTGCGTTTGTACTGTTACCTTTGTACATTACAATATGTAACTATATTTGCAATATTGGTTATTTGAGGCAAAATCATCTTTGTTTCATAGTTCGATGTGCCTCCTTTTGCTTCTTTTATACTTTCACAAAACATGGATAGTTTCACATGGAGTGTTTTACATTAACCACATTTCAATAATCATTGTGTACCAACATATATATGTTATGTATGGACACTATGTTGTGCCTACAACTTACGACAATTTTCTGAAAACCAACTTGTACACAACACTCACACAAAATATAATCAGAAATCATTGGAGTTAATTGTATATTTAATCGTTGTTTTAATACAGGGGAAAATATCGTGAATGTTCTTTTTCTTTTCAAATAATTACAAATAGTTGACTTCCTGTCCAGGTGCTCCCACACACTATAATCACAATTCCGTAAGACTAACACACGTGAACGAAATGTCACATTTCAACCACTAGTTTACAGTAGTTATTTTCTTTTATTTTTAACACTTCACAACACATTAAATATCTCCTACGTAATGGATGAATGCACACCTTATTCAATGTTTTTCGACCACTAAAAATAGTTGTCTTATTTATTGAAATTTGAAAGGCCTTGAAATAGAAAAAAGAATAAAATACATTAGCTACAAAAAATGTTAAAACAAATACTTACTATACACACCACTACAGCTTTATTTAAGCCTTCATGTAAAATAATTATTTTTTAACACTCGATAAATAATAATAACACACCTATGAAGTTGAAATAACCGTGGTCCGCACAAAAGAACAAATTTGTTACTAATTGGGAAAATGAGGATTACATTTCATAATGGTAGGTAAATCGAAGAGACGTTATGAAGACCATTATGAAGACCGAGACCATGCTGGGAGGATAATATTATAAGGGATCTTCGAGAAGCAGGTGTTTGTGCTGAAAACTGGCTTTGCTCTTCCTCAGGATAGAGTACTGTGGCGAACTTCAATTTTTGTGTGGATGAACTTGCGAGTTCCATAAGCCATAGAGTAAGTAATTAAAATTCTTTAGCATCGCAGATGGTATTAAACTTCATCTCCTATCATATAATTAAAAGTACAATCGGAATTAAACACATCATAAATTTTGTAATTTGCGGCTGTCGAAGAACGTTAAGTTTCCGAGGACGTACAGAGGAAACAAAACTTGGTACACTTGCAATATTCTGCGAGGGGACCACACAATACAGTAACAGACGGCATAAAACCTGATGTTTTGGGTTCAATTACGGGGCAAAACTAAGGTTCAATTTGATCTTTTTTTCTCTTCTTACTAATCAAAATATATGAGGGGGGGGTATCCTAAATTGTAAGTAATTCATTAACCAGTCATGCAATTTAATCCAATTTTTGCTCTTTACTTTTCTCGCATTCGTCACTATTGAAACAAATACAAAAGATATAAGAAAAATATATTCATAGGTCTGTCCTTCAAATTTTGCACAATAGAAACGGGAAGAATATCTTATGAAAAATAGAAGAAAAAAGGATGAACTGAATTCAGTGATTTCTTCAGACTGGATAAGTTTCTTGAATAATTTTAGTATAAAACAAGAAAAGTTCCCACTTTTCTCTCTGTCTCTCTTTCTCTAACTACATCACGCAATCAGAAAATGCAGTGACTAATGAAAGCCAACTGGACAAATTATTCAAATTCAATATTTGCTATGTTCACGTTCTAGTTGTTATGTTGCAGGTTTCAGATTCTACTACGCCGGTAATCGACACTGCGTGTCTTATATTAGTTCAACCTGGAGAATACCAGAATGGTTGGTTGGTACATTCATGAGACCCCGGTTCCATGATTACGTGTAAGTGTGTGTTTTCATATTTTTAAAAATACAGGAAAAATGACTCATAATGAAATTTTAGAATTCGCTCCCGATAATTTCGGTGAATATATATTTATATATATCAAATGAACTACCTCAGATTAAAATTG
The DNA here is from genome assembly GCA_022664845.1 of Lepisma saccharinum. NCBI lineage: Eukaryota > Metazoa > Arthropoda > Insecta > Zygentoma > Lepismatidae > Lepisma > Lepisma saccharinum. The sequence continues at coordinate 14,132 of JAGDQP010024975.1, forward strand.
TTTATTGTCGCTGGAAATTTTGAATCCCCGGAATGGCAAAATTCATACGCCAGGTGTACAAATTTCTCATCGATAACTAAGTTAGAGTAGCAAAGTTCTCAACGATTTTCTTTAAACAATGTTTGCTCTCCAACGATATTTCTATATGAACAATTTTCGATTTGAAACAGTTATTTTTTATTCAGTAACTATATTTCGATATGATGATTTTGATTGATAATATTTTTATAATATTAAATTCTAAGTTTTCCTACTTTCGCTGGATCGTTAGCATTTCGATTTGTCAGCGATGTCGACATTCGATATCGAAATTCAGATACTGCATAGCACTAATTGAAAGTTGCTTATTTTCATGAAATGAACATAAAGAAATATATCTGGGCTGCTCTATTAAAGAAAATAACGATAATTGTAAAGGAAGAACAAATTAACTAATTTATAAATTGAGAAGAAGCATTACTGTTTATTAAGTTCTTTTTAAATTTCAAGCTAAGTCGTGTAATTAGGCCTATTATTATTTTTATATTATTATTAGTAGTATAAATAGTAGTAGTAGTTGTTGTTGTATTGACAATTCTGGTAGTAGTGGTATTCGTTGCAGTAGTAATACTGGAAGTAAAAATAGTTGTTGTCGGAGGAGTACGAAAAGTAGGCGAAAAGTAGAAAAGTTTTAAAACGCATAATTATTACTTAAAATTTAAAAAGCTGATAATTTATCATACTGAACGGCACTGATCTTTTTACATGAAATCGAGTAAATGCCCTATGTTTCGTGTCCCTGAGCTCGACTTATCTTTTGGAATTTGCCTAACAATCTAAGATTTTGACGAGAAATGCTGGAAGGAATACATTTATACTTAATACAGTTAACAAGAAAAGAATTAATAGCTAAATGGTAACATCTGCTAGAAACGATATTTTGTAGTGACGTAGTATGAAATGAAATGAAATCGTAGGAATGAAACGTAAGGGTAAACCTCACATCAAGTCTGATATTAGGAATAGGCCCCATAGTTCAACAATTTCAGTTCCTGTACTTCTTCAAACAGGGTCATTTGAAGGAGACACAGATGACAGTATTCAAATAACTGCGAGTATTTTCTTGGTTACCATTATATTCGTGAAATCTCATTTGAAAATATATTGTTACAGAAATGAACATTTTATATTGTTAGGGAAATAAAAAAAAATATGAGATTAAATTTTTAATAAGCGACTTGAGCTAATTTTGAATTGTTCTGGACTCGATTCGAGCCATTTTGATATATCATGGTCTTGTATTAGTATTACTATGGTAAAATCGCGTCGCCACATTTAAACCACATTCAACACTACATATTTGATAAACAAAAGATGATTAACACCATAATTATATACAAAATATTAATTTACCTCATATTAAGAGACAAGTCCTCATTACAGTTCAATCACACAATCCACAATAATTGAATCCGTTTGATGTCTGTCGTAATCAAGGCTGATTACCTGGCTCTTGATCTGTAAAAAGGAAATTAAATATATTAATTAATATACGTTCCTTCACTCCCCGAAAGTGTATATCCAGTAATAATGATGCACTATCCAATTTAAATCCTACTCTCTAACTCAATAATCTAAAAGGTACTTTAACTTTACTCCACACATGGAAGAAACAGAGAATTAGAAATTGAACATGTGTGTGGTTAATGTGTTTATTAAAAAGATAAGAAAGCTGCAAATGGACATATAATTCCCACTAATTACACGTCGAAGCAAGTACCTGCTAACATTACTATAGAAATTTAAACACAAAGTTCCCGCTTGCTTTTCTCAGCTGAATATAACACAAAACAATATTGGCCCATGGCTTTGCTAAGGTGTTGGTATGATTTGAGGACACTACGCCTCAATTTGAAGAGGATATTCGTTTACGCCCCTGTTGTATGGGTTTGTAACGAAATTAAATAATCATGATTTCCATCTCCAAATGGGAGCTAGTAAAATGGCCGCCAATCCAAAATGGCGGACAGTAACGTTTCTATAAACGACTATATCTCTCGAAGTGGTCCGCTTCCAACGACGTGTTTTTAACAGACAATTTTATATGTGGACTCTTTTGAAGATATGTTAGCTATTTTAATCAGATCAACCATGAACGGGTAAATCGTAGATTACTGTAAAATGAAGCAATTGAAACTTAGAAATAACCATTTTCCTCATTCATTTACCAAGAAACTCAGACATCACCTAGACAAATTTCGTGTGTTTGAAACTAAGATTTAGAGAATGTCTCCAACGGAACGAGACGACCAGACTCTCGACGAGGCTGCATAATGATGAACTCCATACACTGATTCACCCGATATTATATGAATACTGAAATCACGAGGCCTAAGGTTAGCAGGCAATGTAGCTCGGATGCGGAAGAAATGAAGAATATATTACGTCCTGGTTTGTAAGCCGAAGGAAATAGACCGTTAGGAAGACCTAGGTATGGTTGGAATAACAATATTAGTAGAGATGTTCATCATGAAACCTGGCTTGACTTTCCTCACTATAGATAGAATACAGTAGCACATTTTTGAACTTGCTAATTCCGTAAACCATAGAAATAGCTAGTTAGTTTTTGTTTGCCCGCTACGGTCTGGTAAACTTTACCAACGCCACTGTAGTAACAAGACCGCAATCTTGGAAAATGTCCGCCATAAAGCAATAGACGGGTAAAAATCGATTTTTTAACGTACTCGCATGATTTCGGAAAGGTCCGACAAACAGGATTCTTTTTTTTACATAATTGTTGACCACTTTCCCGATAACCACTCGTTCAAAATAGTGTAGTTAGCTCCAAAACTTATCAAAAATGTAATTGAGATAACCCCTAACCTCTGGTCAAAAAATCACTGCAAACTGTCCTCTGCCAGAGACAATAATGCGCATAAGTGCCGAAAATAAAAAGTTATTGTTTCCGAAAAAAATATAAGCTATTTGGACAAAGCTTAATTAGTTCAACATATCAGGAGCAATTGTGATCATCTCTTACTCCTGATCCCTTGCTTAAAGGCCAGTTCTACAATCGACCGCTAAACTTCTAGTCAGCGCTAAGTTGAGACCAAGTGTGATTTTTGCCAATGAGAGTACGCAAAAAGAGAGTTTAGCGCTGACTAGAGGTATAGTGGTCGATTGTAGAACTGACCCTAAATGTGCTTTTTAACTCACCAAATACTCTCGACATTTGGACATTTTGTTTGCTTCTACGAATTGTGAGTACTACTTAAGGAATAATACAATTTTTATTTATTAATTCACGAAAATAATGTGTAAACACCTGAGAAAATATATAACTCGTTTACCAAAATTTACCATTGGACTCGCGTAGCACGGAGAATATTAAAATATAGTACACTGAATTCATGTAAACATGCTTTGCCATGTAGCGGGGGAAATACGAACTACATTATCGCAATGTCATTCATTGTGTGCTTTATTCTATACGATATTTGTGCAAGATTCGTCTAAATTTTTAAAATATCATTGGGAGAAGGTAGTTTATAATTTGAGCTAGTCAATAAATTTACCCTTGCAATTAATAAATTATATCTTGAACTGATGGTTTTTAACCTTTATGCTCACAGGATTTAAACACTTTATTCAAGAAATTCTACTGTTCCCATTCTTTAAAGTTAAAACCCGATTTGTCTTGAATCGATTTGGCAATTTTGAGATGGTCATTCTGTAACAAAGAACGCTGATGTGGCTGAGTCCACACAGCAATTAAACATCTTTGAACATAAGATGATCATAAGGAAAGGCTATTCTAATTTGGATGAAGAGAAATTTTATTCGTACCGGAAAATAACTAATGGTATAGAAACTCTGAGCAACTGCTATGAATTAAATTTATCTTCATCCAAATGAGAATAATATATTGCCAAATCCATTCAAGATAAATGAGGATTTAGTTTTCTTTTAACTAAAATACTGATTTGATACTTTAATTTCGAAGAGAGAAATTTTAAACATAAATGAAAATTCTGTTCGAGAAAAGGAAATCAGGAAATAGTATACAGAGCGAATAAAATTAAAATATAATTGATCACCAGATTAACGTATTAAAACTAATCATAATACGGTCGAAAGAAAATCAGTCGAAATTACGTAATCCAATTTACGAATAACATAGAAATGTAATCGGTTAAATTATTCGAAGCGGTGCTAAGAAATTAGGAAACATTATTTTCAGCAAATGGAATTAATGCTTGCTCGTATTAATTCTTCTTTTGTTTTCAATAATAGAAAAATGTTAAACATTCTGAACTGCTACCATACTGAAAATCAATTTTATAAGTACTCTCTATACAGTAGCATAATTGAGTAACTACAGAGAAACCACTGGGTCAAAAATCACGTTTTGCTTCAATAATGACAAATATATAATCGTCATAATTTTTAAATATAATTGTTATTCGTTTGGTTGTGGGATAGTTTACATATTATCTTTTTGTTGTGGCATAATTATAATATTTGGACATATCCTTATTTTCCTCAAAAACACGAATTTGTTGCATACACATTAAACACACAAGAAGTACATTTTCACACATCGTATAGCCTAAGCACCATGTTTGGTACATACAACCAAGGACTCTATCACAATGTGATACCGCAGAACGTGGTTACTTAGCGACATACTTGATGCCACTGACGCTCCAACGCATAAAAATACGTTTAGAGACAGTGTTTTAGTTGACACATGGAAGTGTGAAGTGTTCGTAAATTATAAATGGTGATGCCATCTAGCGTCAACAGTCTTTAACGTTGTGAAAAAGCTATATTTCCCAACACGAGTTTGCTATAACGTAAGTGGCATTAAGTTATTTCGTATGTCACTACATAACACACATTCTACCGTACCATTCTTGATGCAAGAGTATAAGGACCGTTTAGAGGTGGACAGAAGACTAAACTAAGTTACCAAATAGTTACCATCATTCTTCAGGATGGATCCATTTGGACATTTGGGAGCATTGTCACTCCTTCCTGTTCGTATTCACCAGACGAACTGGCGTTTTGTTCCAGACTTACTGTTCACAATGAGTTGCGTTACAGTTACAATGGAAACAATATTAATTGCTGTGATCTTAGGGGTTATAATTTAATTGTGGCAGGATAGTACAGACAAACGTAATCGCAGGGAGGAAACAATAATAAAATTAGAAAAACAGAAAACAACTTTGTACTTGTACATATCTTCGCGATTTTTTGTTTGTTTTTAAATTTGTTGCCTCGTCGGTACATGTCTCTGAACTTGAAAGTATGTTATATTTAATCTTATGATTGATTCGTACCGTCATATTTCAGCTAAGAGGAAAATGCTGAAACAATCACAAATAAAACTTTAGAGGTATATTTAAGAAAATACGCTGTTCATCCCAGATACATCTACTGTTGAGGCATGTAAGATTTTCGAAGTTGGAAGGTAATGCGCAAACATTAAGAGAACTGGTTAAATATCTGCAAATGGTTCTCCGTGGTTTGCTAGTATTGCATGATAGGAGGGATTGACTTAAAAGAAACTTATGAAGTGTGCAAGTGTTTCAAAATAGTGTGCGTTATGACAACAATGCAAAGCATAATAAATTACAAACCATAAGTTAAGCAAAAGACTGCTTATAATACCTTAATTGAAAGAAATTAGACCATTTATCTTAAGCAATAATTTTCGTACGTCTAAACAACAGCTACATTTAGAAAGAAAAATGTTAGTATACTCTACAAAATTACTCGTTAAAGCAGAATATTGAGGATTCCAAGGAAGTACAGTCATGAGTGCGAAGCCTGCTTACCATGACTCGAAAGACAACACATTTAAAATTTGAAACAAGTCGAGGCGCTCCTAGTTTGCCTTGCCATCAACTGGGACGTTACCACTATTAACAGACGACGCAGATATTTATATACCAGTAGTGTATCTACGTAATTAGTTATACATTTTACAAAAAGTTCACAAATCTCTATCCTCGCAAAGCCAACATTTCGCATTACCCAAGTCTAGTTTCTCTTGAATTTTAACAAATATAAAATCAATACGAAGTCGAGAGAAATGAATTATAAAATTTGCACAAAGAGTACCTAATAGTTTGAAACTTATTTTCATGCAATGACTGCTCTTAATCATGCTTTGCAATGTAGTTAACGACGTTTACCAATGCCGAGAAATGGGTTACAATAATATTCTGATGTAAGAGAAATAGTCTAATACGATAAAGGCAAATCAAATTTATGGTGGCAAAATGCGTCTTAAATTCACATGATGGAAATATAAGGGATGGGGAACTTTAAATTGTCGTAAAATATATCTTCATATTGTAAAATCAATTTATTTTACTCAAATGTCTCGAAGTTTATGTTCAAGGCTTGTCAAAATCGGTACAAAATAACGTAGATTGTAAGTTTAAATTCGCTGAAATTAATTCTAGCATATTCTTGCGGACTTAAATTATGAAGTTAATTGCCAATGTTCTAACATGAACGCGTGTCTTCGAACTGTCGACTAAATTAAATGTTCCTAATTATGGATTCTAACGTTACCTCAATTGGACTTTGTTCAAGAATTCATATCGTACTTATAAAACTAGTAACTTTTCTTAGTCTAGCGTAGAGTCAATGTGGCACAGATGGTTACTAAGGAAATTGGTCACGGCGCGAATGTTGGTCAAGCACTTAGAAGTTTAGTCATAGTCAAGCTGCTGCCTTTGCCGAAAGAAATATTATGCTTTTTTTTGCAAACAAATTGGAAAAACAAAAGTATTACTTAAAGGAGTATTTAGCATAAAATAAATGAAAGGAAATTGTTACTAATATAAATTTCTGTTCTTAAAATCTAGTTATAAAATTCAAGTGAAAAGAAGTACATTATATTCGCTCTTCAAAGATGCTGTTGTTAGTTGCTGTTAAAGGTATCACTTGAAGTCGCTTCGTCATGTGTAGCGTTGGACTTTATCTTGTATGTTGACATGTGACTACTTGTCGGCGGTGGTGGGAATGTATTGTTTGTCAGAGATAATGTATGTCGGATCATGTGTTCGAGTGACCTAATTAACTTACTGAATGTTCACGGTCGTTTGGCATAGAGAAATGTTCTCGTAGATTATGACTGAAATATTGTTATGCGTTCAAACTAAAATAGATTTTTTTGCTGGAACTAGTAACGGTGACAAATTATTTGGGTGGCTAACGGTAAGAATTTGGGTACTAAAATTTTATAACGTGAATATTATATAGAAAACTGTAAACAATGTTAAAAGAATCTTTTCCCGTAAGTTAACTTCTCAATGGTCATAGTTCAACTCACAAAATTTTCAACTTAAAACAAGGAACTATTCTCAAAAAAATATACCGATTAATGTGGTATGGGTGTTTTAGCCGTGTTATAAAATTCGGAACGAATGTTGAGATGGTACATATACATCCTGTCTTAGTCGAATTGTTAGTATTCCGTAAGAAATTTGAAATTATTTAACAAATGGAAGGATGATTTAAATTTAGTCTACATTTGTAAAATATGAAGCAATGGGCGAACCGTGAAATCAAAATTTGGGTTACGTCGTTATCTGGAATTTTTGGAGAAGACATTTTTCTCCCTCGCCTGAGCTTCTGTTTTAATTTATAGCTCAGTAATGTACGCTGAGGTTGTAGCCTGAGCATTCTGTCTGTTGCTTGAAGCAAGTTGAGAAATCTTATCATTGTGTCTCCGCTGGGGCACGAATGACTGTAGTTTCTTTTTCTTTTTCTTATGTGAATTGCCGTGGTTACGGACAGTAGAACAAGTTTGTTGGTCAGGAGTTTTATGATGGTTGCTTGCGTAATCTCTTTTCATTTTGTGGTTAATTTGACTGTAAACCTTCAGCTTATGATCCATTTGTAATTGCCATTTCACTTAATATAATGTGTGGACCATTGTATTTAAACGAAATAAGGGTTGCGTTATGGAACGAGAGTGATGATTGCAGAAATGCTTTGAGGGGGTGTCATGATTGTATCTATTTTGTCGAAAATATGGTGGTAAATTTAAATTTGAATTTTGAGTCAAGGGCTGTTGTTCTGAAGACTACGGTTGCGAGAAACAAGATAGGGAAGAACCCATGCTGGAAATTTTGAAGAAATAATATGCAAGTAGTTAATGTAATCAAAATATTTCGCGAATGGGCGGATGGTACAAATAAATCAGGACTGCATTCATAGTACTTTCAAAAATAACGCGTCGGCTTCATACTATGATAATGGGTCGGTTTAACGGCCGAATTTCGGAATCGAACTCAAGATTTTTACTAAATAATAACGAACGCACTCCACCATGATAACAGACTGGATAGTCGGTCTAAATAAGTCATTTATGGTGCCGAACACCATGATGAGGGACCACCTCGGGGGAACATTTACAGACCGAGCTAGGGGCGTATGCGAAGAGGTCTAAACGATAGCAATGGCGCTGGACATCACGGGAAGTCTCCGAGCTGCCGGCATGGTGCCTAGAAGTTAGGCGATGTACACCTTCTTGACGGACTTAGTAAAAGATGAGCAAACACACGTAACGATAACATTTATTGATGGTCATAACTAGCTAAATTAAAGAATACAAGATTATACAAACTAAACATGTAACTTTAGACAAGAGATGTCAGTACACCTCGTCGGCGTCGAAGTTCTGACTCATTATGCCAATCTGAACATATTAAATATAAAATATCAAGAATACAAATGAGTTTAATTTGAGCTCCAAATACCAAATTATACCGAATTAAATACATATACCATTTTAGATAATTTAGAGAGAGCAACGTAACTTTTGAATTTAAGATGTTTTTGAGCTGTTGATATGTCGTGTTCGATGGATTTCGTGTTCTAAGTTCAAACTGTCACTTTCACTGTATAAGTGGTTTAATCGTGTTTAAACCAAAGATGTAAAATTCTGTAATTTTTCTAAGTCCAAAACGAAAAGTATTTTGTAGATAGCTGTTTGTAGAATTTTGGCTGAAGCTGTAGCGTCTATAAGTGTCTGTCTGCGAGTGCTCGAAGAAGGAATATTTCAGTAATATTTATAATAGTTTATTTTCGAATCGAAGGGAGTACTGATCAATTTAATGTGTGAAAAGTACACTGATCAAGGTGAAGCTGTTTACAGTTCTTAAATCATTTCTTGGAAAGGTTCTTCTGTTACTGTTCACATCGCTAATAAATTTCCAGGATGTTTCGTGGTTCTAGAGCAAGAGATGGTACACTTGTGACAATTCAAAGTTCGTGTGAGCCAAGGTTAAATCGTGGTTTGTTGCTCTGTTCTTACATAATAATTGTTACCTTGGAGCTTGGGATAATTTTAGCGTTTGATCATGATTCATTACATTATAGACGTCGAGACAAAACTTAAAAACAATTCAATATAAACCAAAATGTCTTACGAACTAAATACACTGTTACACAAAACTATAAGAAATTAATAAATTGAAATATATGGTCATACAACACTAGCCTAGACGACATGGTATCTCTGCTAACGTAGATTAAATCTCTGTTTTAATAACATGCAGCCAGAAACTGCAACACCGTATTGTATAGGTCAATATTTTACCTTTGGCTGTAGGACATTCAACAACTCATTATATTGATCGTAGCCTTTTAAAAAATGTGGTCAAAAACCGCGACACAGCGTATCGTACAGCCTTGGAAAATCGACTACTTGCTATTAGCCAGGTACGTGAAATTCGTGGAATTTTCCACAAGGTGTTCTCAGATGCCCCCATCCAACTGATTAGTTACGATATCAAGTATTTTACTAATTAATCGTTATCTTTCCATAAATTAAGCAAGATGTCTGTATTTATTAAGTGCTAATTATAATGTAGAATTAGTAAATTAAATGTACTATTCAAAAAAATATATAATATTTACTCATGCTACACAGAAAAAATATATCATTATATTCCATGTATTCAACTGATATTAACATGTATTCCACTATAAAAAAATATGGCAGAATATTATCAACAATATGTACAAACGTGTCAATAAAGTTTTGATATTTTAGATATAGATAATATTAGTTACATGTGTGTTTGTTTGGTGGGTGTTACTGATCAGTAATCTTTAGGCTAAGTGACAATATTTTACCTTCTGCAAACAATATACTAAACGTGGGATTAAGTAAGTCGTATGCTACAACCAGCATTCAAAAAGTCCATATACAAGAAAATAATTTGGATTATATCAATTTTTATTTACAAATTCTGAAAATTTTCAAGAACCACCAAATTTAGTCTCCCTTCAATTAATATCGAAAAACAGATGAGTTAATTTTCTCCACAAACTAGTTACTTTAATGGTGCTTATTTTGAATCAAAGTCATTAATAAGTATTTAATTAGAATTTTAGAAAGTGGCGCCAAATGGAACCACTCTACGGGCATGTTCCGTTTTGTTATTTACTGGATATACAAAAGTATCTTGGGTTTCGTAGTAGTGGATATATATTGATCTAGGGTTTTGTACCAGTGGATGGTTAAATAGGTTGTACTAGTGGATAAAGCTATACCTTGTGCGATACGCACGTATCGTGAACCACTCATCGGGGATCTGGAGGTAGCGCTCCACATATTCTCGACCCAACTGAGGTGGGGTGGTGAGCCCTACGCTCCACCACCTTTATCTCCCAATGTGACCAGGAAAACCAAGGACACTGATACTAAATTTGATAGGAGACTGAGTTCACCTGAGAGTGATAGGTATGGGAAAACTGCGAGAAGTCTTCAATGTAATGTCCTGGATTTGAAACAGAGCGGTGGATTCGCGGTACCGCCTCAGTAACAGTGACTACTTTTGTACTACTGGGTAGATAAATTAATTATGTGTTACATTTTGTATTACGATACAATTGATGATAGATACAAGAAATGTGTTAAAGCCTCAACTTTGTACTGTCAGTATTTGGCTATATCATTAATATGCAGTACTGTTGCATCAAATAGATAATTTGTCCTTGTTCTAGTTGAATGTTATTCATGAGCTTCGTGTTAAATGTTGTCCCAGGATACTTCAACTGTACAGTACTAAGGTACATTAAAGCTGTTTTCAACGTCTTAGTAAAAACTCTAGGAAACAACACAAATTATTTGGTTAATGCACAATTGCCCTAACATAGCTATTTTCAGGCTATTAAAGAACAACTTAGTCAAATTTTGGTTTAAATCAGTGAAGAAACTGCATTATATAAATTTAACTCTAATAGCAGCAAGATTTATTAAGATTGTTATATTTTGTTTCTCTTTCATAGCAAGCAATCATCGAATCATTTAAAAGTTGTAAAAAGTTAGTTTTAAAAACAAATGCGTTAATACGCACTGCACAAATTTCACCATGTTATGAAATACCCTCACTTCAAGTTTGGTGGTTATCAAATTGACGACGAAACATTACCACAGTTCGTGTCATGCTCAACTAAGGAGTAACTAATCTAGCATTGTCAGCTGTATTTTTTCTCCAAATGGCCAGAAAATTACATATGCAGTGAAGATTTCTTTTTTCGCACCCGGCCTCTCGAATTTCTTCATGGACTTTCCACATGAAATCAAGTTCTGATTCAGCGGCAGCGGATTCTGAATCCTACTACAAATACAATCATAAATACAAAACCAAAATATAATTAATGCCAGCCAGGATACAAAATAAAAACTTGAATATAACCATCATTGGTAACAATTAATTTATAACAATCATTTAATTTATAACAGTCATGGATAAGAAGCTGCCAATCTACGGTTTCCATCAAAATGAATTAACATTTTCATCTTATTGGAGTTTCCGCTATTTTTCCTTAGCCTTCAGGGAGTAAAACGTAAAACGTAAAACCTAACAGGGAGGAAACATCTTTTTCATTCTATTCAAACATCTACTGTAGGAATGTTGGAAAGTCCGAAGTCAATTCCGGAATTCGGAATTACTTGAATATTGGAATTTCAGAAATTCCGAAATTGCAAAGTTATTGAATTCCGGAATTCCTAGCTGTAGATTCAAAATTTGACCCCTGATCCAACTGAAACCTTGCTTAATCGACACGAGGGGTCGATTTCATCAAGATAGGAAGTAAAATTCAGGTTTTTTTCTAGTGTATTTAAAGCGCATTGATTAAGCAAGGTTTCAGTTGGATCAGGAGTCAAATTTTGTATCTACAGCTACTTGAGAAGCGCTCCACAAGGCATGCGCTTTAAATACACTTGGAAAAAACATGAATTTTACTTACTTCCTTGATGAAATAGGTAAAATTCAGGTTTTTCCAAGTGTATTTAAAGCGTATTTTTTGTGGAGCTGTTTTCAAGTAGCTGTAGATCCAAAATTTGACTCCTGATCCAAATGAAACCTTGCTTAATCCCGGTGGGCGATACAAAATTTCGGAAGTCGGGAATATGAAAGTTCAGAATTTTGGATCTCAATGACGTATTTTTTTAAATCCGAAAGCTAAAATTTCGGAAGTTGGAGAAGGAATTTTGGAAGTTGGAAAGTTGATATCCTCTGTATTTAAGCGCTCATACTGATGTAGTGTTCACGCTTTTTCCATCAGTTCAGGAGGAGACAATAGTGCGATAAAGAGCTCTGCTAAGTTTCTCACCATTTCAGGTCAAGTTAATCTGGGGAGGTTACATGTCAAGGTGATATGGCATGACGTATCGGTCACACTACCGCTTCCCAGTGACTCAATGGCACTGTGGTTTACGCCCGTCCAGATACGGGGAAGCCCCTTATTTTTAACAAGTATAATTTAACATTTTTCAATTACTGTAAGCAAATGAATATGTGATGGAAACCAATTCCGTTTGCTCTTTTTAGCACTATTATTATTTAAAATGGTAAAACGGAATTAGTTTCCCCTTTTTAGCTCCATTTTGAATAATTTACCCATTTTTTTACTTTATTCGCAAATTCGGTTGCGCATTTTTGACCGTCTTTCTACCGCACTATTAGTTTAAATACGTTAATCTAATATTTAATTTTATATTATCTTGAATTGAGTTAGCAATTTTACTATTCTAATTTGGATGAAGAAGAACTTCTTATATACCGGAAAATATCTAATGACACAGCAACTCTAAGGAATTGTGATATTTTTAGATTTCTCAAAACAATTGCTATATATGTAGTGCCGTATTTTTAATATTATTTAGCCTCCACTGTAATAGTGCAATAGAATCAGTTATATATTCAAGTA
>JAGDQP010024976.1:0-27361 GCA_022664845.1 Lepisma saccharinum
GAAAGAGACGTGTGATCATTAGAATCGACAACAACTTGTTATTTTAACATAAAATGACATTTAAAAATGTCAAGATTGGGTCAAATTGACTCATACTTGATTTTCTTAAAGTATTACACAATAAATACATGGGTTTAACGTCATTTTCTGCTGTAAGATTTTTAGACACGTACCTGAAGATTACATAGAATTTTACTCTTCCATCTAATGACTAATGGACAAAAATAATATTTTGACTGTATGGGTCATTTATCACCCGATCTTGGCTTCCGAGCGTTAAACGACACAAAATACGTTTTCATTTTTTTCTTTCATTCTTTCTTTTCTTACTAAACGGTCTTTATCAATGTTATGCACGAAACTCCAGAAACTATACAAGCAATGCACGAATTAACTCCTTTACCTAGGAGAGGGGTATTAAACGTGATGTAATTTATATAAGTATAGCACACGAGTTTCAGGGAGGGATTTATCAATGAATAGATTTGCCAAAGGGAAATAAGCTTAGTAGAAAGGGAAAACGAATGACCATGTACTATAGAAATAGGATAAGCAGGGCCCCCAAAGCCCCCCCCCGGGATCGGCGCCCTTGCCTATCACCCACCTCCTTACCTTACCAAGAAAATAATATTTTCGTTAACTCTAACCTTGAAACGCCAATATATTTACTACTTGCAACTTCCATCCAAGCCTACAATTCTTCTTTGCACTATGCCATAATAATTTGTTTTCTTATTAGTACACAATTATTAACATATCCAAAGTACTCTATTCAACTTAGCAATCTAAAGCGCATTTTACCAATTACCCGACTAACTTTCCCATTTTTCCACACACACTTTGCCTTACCACTTACAATCGCTGTAGAATTATTCCAAATCCAGTTCCTTGACCAGGTCTCAACAAAAAAATTAACATTTAGTCAGCCTCAGGAAAATCCCTATCAGCCTCAACTTCACTGTCCAGAATCAGATCCTATCAGCAATTCATGGAACTTCCTTTGACCCACCACCTCACCTTCCTTCTATTACCTTCAATAATTTCACCTAGACTCATTACATTCATTCACAAAGAAATTAAATTCGAATTCATTACATTACTCAGTATCATTTATCTACTTCTCTGACCTACATAAGTGTCTTTTATGTTTACAATATCGGGAGTTCTGTCAACCTTAGAATCACCAACTATTGCCGCTCATCGATGACCTGACACTGTGTGCTGTTATCCACAATAGCTGTCCTCAATATCATATTCATCTTCCGCTTTAAAATTACTGTTGCCTAAATCCTACTTTACAAACACCTGTGTCTCTAACTGTAGTTCATTTGTGCTAGATCGTACTTTCCTTACTACGATATCTCCTACTTCGTTTATACGCTAACTAATTTTCCTGTCCTTTATTGATGATTTTCTTTTATTACACTATATGTCTTGTGCTCCTATATCTTTCCGATTTATTTCTACTACCTTTTACTTGTTAGTGTTTCTTATAGCCTTCCTTAGTCTTCTATCACTTTTACCCACTCGCGTTACCTCTGAGAGGGTAACTGAAAAGTAGTTTCCTGAAATTACCTTCACTCACATTTGCATACGTTCTTCACCCTTCTTCCTGTACTTCCCTCCAATTATAGCGATGCAGAGTCTTTGTGTATGTTGTAAAATTAATACATTTTCCGTCCTTTTCTCTTACAGGCGAGACAATTTCATAGATGGGGGCAAAATCTTATCAGCAGTGACGGTTGCTGAGTATGGTTTCCTTCGACGTAAAAACGGTACAAGTAGTGTGACTGCTATGATGTCCTTTGAGCCATATATCGCTCTCGAATATTTATACCTGTATTACATTTATTTCACCACTGTGACAGTCAAAGATCAAAGCGGGAACAGGTAAGCATTACGAATACGTAGAGTTTAAATAAGTACAATACGTTCATGGCTTGTTAAACGACATCATCCTGAGTTGTAGGTTCTATTGTGTAATGTACAGAATACAGGATATATCGAAAATCTATCCTATTGTTTCTAAAGCACTTAATATATTTTACGGATTTCTAGTCTATGTTTCAAGATACATTAGTCCATTTCTAGAACTCTGGTGGTTGTTAGTACTTGTGTACTTTTTAGTATTTCTAGTTAGCGTTTTAGGCTACTTTCGTCCATTGTTTCTTCTTACTTATTTGTATATTTTAAGGATTTCTAGCAAAGGTTTGAGTTTACTTTCGTCAAATTCTGTTTTCTTTCTACTTATTTATGTATTATTACGACTTCTATTCAATGTTTTGGGCTAGTTTCGGCCATTACTTCAACTAACTATGGTTTCTCTTTAATCATTTATGTATTTTTGGTAATATTTGAGACTACTTTTGTTCATTACTTTAACTACGGTTTCTTCCTAGTTAGTTAAGGTATTTTAAGGACTTCTAGCTAGTGTTTGTGGCTACTTTTGTTCATTCTTCAACTAACTATGGTTTCATCTTAATTTGTCAGTGTTTTGCGGAGCGTTTGCTAGTATCTCATGCTACTTTCGTCCATTACTTTTGATGACTATGGTTTTCTATTTAGTTATCAATGTATATTAAACAGTTTTAGCTAGTATTTGAGGCAACTTTTGTCCATTACTTTTGTAGTTTTAGTTTAAACTTATTTATGTTTTAAGGACTTCTAGTTAGCGCTTGAGGGTGCTTTCGACTATTTCTAGGTATGATGTTCCTGTGGTTTTTCTTTATCTTTCTTTACAGCTAGCCTGATCATTACTAGTTACCCACCCAAGTGCTAAACCTTCGCCTTGAGAAGGACTTAGGAAAAGTAAAGTTGATCACAGATTGCTATCTGGTTTATCGGAAGTGCATTATTATTATTCGGATCTATTTTATTCAACAAACATAGGTACAATGAATTATATTAAAAATAGTTGGAAGAAGTTATATATTTATGGTTTTATTAGAAGGAGATTCTATAGTACAGAAAGCTATAAATGAATATTGTATTTCAAATCATAATGAATATTAACAAATCATAATGAATAGTATTAAACGTAAACTGGGTACATTGCGAAATTTATTTTCTTAAGTAGACTTTATTAATTTACGGTGAAATAGTAATAGTATATTTACGTGCCCTCATCTGTTTAAAAAAGCAATTTCCCAAACAAAATACAGTATTACACGAGAGTCTGGAAATTCTTGAGTAGACATTTACTTAATTCTTGTATCTTCATGACAAAATATTTGAGTTCAAGGTCAATATTCTTGTAGACATCAGTTCAATTTGAAACTTTGCGAATATATATTTTTTTTGAACAGTTCAAAGTTATTTTTCAGTTACATGTTTCTCAAGTTACATTTATTTGAAATACAGAGCAACTCCTTTTATCCGTATTTACGATTTGTCCGAATTATTAAACATTTACATGAATTTTTTTTGCCCCTAACTTCAGCGTTGCAACAACTTACAGTTGCAGCAAACTCATAGACTTCTTTATTAATTGAAATTATATACTAACTAACTCAATGGCTTACGGAACTCGCACGTTTATCGCCGAAGTCGTTCCTGGGCAAGATTAAGTCAGTTTTCATCACGAACATCACTTTTAATATTGCCCTCCCAACAACGCCTCGGTATTTCCAAACGTCTCTTTCCCTTCGGTTTTCCAGCCACGATTGAATATAATCTTCGTTTTTCCCCCTATCCGAACTTTTACTGTCACCTTTCGGTTTGTATATTTTAGTTAAAACCTTATTTTCAAACACACGTAATTTATGCTCAACTGCCAGGGTCGTACTCCAACTTTCGCAACCGTAAAGACTTACCGGCGGAATAACAGCTTTGTATATTTTTGGTTTCAACTTTCTATATATTAATCGCAAAGTTCTGGATTGAATAGAAACATACGTTACCCTTTGCTAAGTGACTTTTGATTTCTACCGTTACCTGGGTTTGCTTGTTAGATATGCTGTTAAGTATTTTAATTTATTTACTTTCTCTATGATCTCATTCTTAATTGTTATATATCTAGTCACTTCACCATCTGTGTTTCGACTTATAATCACGTACAGTATTTTGTTTTCTAAACAAAAAAATTACAGTACGCCTGCATATAGATAAATTGAAACGATATACAGTACACATAATTGAAATCGCTATACAATTAAATACAGTACATCTTTTAGTTTGTACTGGTATATTGATCCAAATGTACGCAAAAATATACAATAAATGAAATTAAATGTGTACAAACTGTGTGATTAATATCATTAATACTTTTTTTTTCGGATTTTCGATCACACCGATCGGTGCCAATCGCGTTTTAACTGGATAGACGTGTTGCCACTATATTCCTCAAAGATGTGTACTGATACAGACAAGGTTGAGGTGCTGTAAGTTCAGACAACTGCTTCAAAGGTATTGGATAACAAATAGGGATTCTGCCAGAAATTTTCAGTTTGGGGGTGTAAAGCCGAAGTTATGGGGGCTGTAAGTAGAGTTTAGCACGGTTTCTATCTATTTTTATTAGTAAAAATGTTTAATTTAGGGATGTTTTGTGCTAGACGATTTGTAAGGGGTGACACCCCCATTGAGGAGGAGGGCCTGGCAGAATCCCTGATTTAAGAAAGTCTACAAGTTTGTCATCTTTATGTTTTTCTGTTTGTGATTAGATATGAAATCTGAGAAAAGAAATGCTCAGTCAACTTTTTTTTATTTCTATTTATTTATTAACCTGAAGATACAGCTAGAATTGTCATTATACATGGAAACTATATAGCATTAAATTAAACTAAGAAACTGAACATAACACAGTAAAAATTGATTGTAATACACAAAAGAAATAACTCCTATATTTGTGCTTAGCACTCCACGAAAAGTATTTTCAGATCCATATGTATCAATATTTATACCAAGATTATTATGCATAGGTCTGTAGAATAAGGAGCGCTGCAGTATGCATAACCTAGACGTTGGACAATGAAGCAAGTTATTGCAAGGGAACACGGAAGTAAAATTTAGATATTAAGTCTCCAGTTCTGGAGCACACCGGGTAGCCGTGCGATCTAAGGCGCTAGGCCAACGACTGGAAGGCCCCCACCAGTTTGAATTTTATTTACGGCCTTTAGGCATTTAAGGCTCAGGCCGGGATAGGAGAGGGGGGAGGGAGGATTCGGGAAGGTGTCGGCTAGGGCCTATGTTGAAGGTGCCACTACGGCATTTGCCTAACTCTTTTTAAGTATCTTGTATAAGTACATCATATCTGCCAGCTTGCGACGAGATGAGGGAACGTGGAGGCCAAGAACGGATAATAACTTCGGCTACGTCCGATAATATTCTTCTTTTGACTACAGAAATAAAAAATTTCAAAACAGAATCAATATAGATTATACAGTGTTTGTTTCAGATTTCGTTCGGGGGAGCTCGTGGAGGGCCTCACGAAAATTATAATAATGTATATCGACTCCAATGTTCTAAAACATAAAATAACAATAATATTACGTAACAATATGTCGTCTTCCTTAGTTAACCTCAAAATAACATGAACAACATGCTGGTATTATATACGTATTTCAGTATACGTATGAGTAATACAAGTGTTGAGACTAATTCTTACGGGTGTGCAGTTGAAAACCCCCGGAGGGGGCAAAGCCCCTGCGAAACCTTGCCTGAAACAAACTGTGATTATAAATACTACCCATGTCCCAAACTGGGGAGCAATATTCAATGCTAGTAGAGATGAAGGTTTTGTAGAGAATACTTAAAGAATGGTGGTCCTTAATTTAGTAACTGTAGAGAAGACCAAGTAAGCGCATAGAACTATTAGCAAGGACTAGGAGTATAGGACAGCCAGCTGAAGCAAGTTGAACGTATTAACTATAGATGGGAGTACTATCGAACTACAGTCGTGTCATCTTCAGGTAGGCAGGTGAACTACAACCAAGGACTAGGCCAATCCTCGTTACTTAACCAGGAACACAACGTAGCAGGCCGGTAATAAAGTTTCGGCGAACTTCGTTCCTATTCGGAAAGCACGCGTCCTCTCCCACAGAAAGAATCACACCGCAACAGTAGCGTCAGAAGTAGGAGTAAGGTAGGACTACGACCACAAGGTAGGAGTTGTGGTTCCTTGAAGTTGTTGGAGCGACATTTAGATTATTTGCATTTACTATATATTATACAGTGCAATCCACTAACAAACATAACTAATGTCAACACATTATAAATGAGACTGTACTGCTTCCTGAAGTCGAAATATTGACAGAGATGAAAGAACATTTTTTTTTTCATCTCCCAAAGACAAAAACATTTCCCGGCTCTAAATCCATTATGAACGGTCGTTGGCCCGGTAGATAGTTTTTCCTGCCGGTCACCAGGTGCCACTGCCATGCAATTATCGCTCTTAGTTCAAACTATTGTCACGTATGCGAGCTGGTATCCTTGCTATTGGTTACGGAGGTCACGTAATCAACAAAGAAAAGTTTTTCGTCAAATACCAGTCCAAGATCCTTTCGACAGGAAACTTTAGCGATAGGATTATCGCCAATGAAATATGTAGATGGGAATTGATTCTTCTTTAAAGAAATAGTGAGAAAAGGAGATTTAGAGGGATTAATTTTCAAGTTCCAGGCATTATACCAATAATTTGACATGGGAAATTCATGCGGCAGTTAATTGTACTAGATTGAATAACTACCGCAAGCGTACTAGGTCATTGAATTAAGTGTCGCAAGTTTCACAACAAGAACGGCAATAGCATTGCAATTATTCTTGTATTAGATCAAAAATTACAAAAATTACAAAAAAAAAAAAAAAATCGCGAGTAGAAATCCACAGATTTCGTACCCTGGATTTTCATTTAAAGAAACCCTATCATCCTGTATATATTCCGTTCTATTAGTGAGAAATTCCAACAAAGTATTTCATGTCCTTCTCCTTACTGTTAGCTTGCAACAAGTAGTAGTGCTACTTTAAATAATAATAATAATAATAATTTATTTTCAGTTGGTACTACTGTGGAAAGGAAATCGGACTTCAAGAACAAACGGGGAAATCACCTTTCTTTGATCTCCAACGAACTCCGTGCTAAAAGAAATACTTTAAACAAACAATTCATGTAATTATTCATGAATCTAGTCAATTTAAAAAAAAAACTAATCAGTATTAGCACAATGTATATTTTTGATCATTAAGAAAATAAAAAATGTTTGGTTGTGTGTTTCTTTTTCTAGTTTTTGTGTTTTATTTCTTATATAATCCGTGTGGGTATTTTATGTTTAATGAAAGAAAACTACAATATTGAAAACAAATTCGATCCTAAAACTCGGATTGGAAACAAGCGTACAGTTTTGGACGTAAAAATGTAAATAAAATATAAACAAATGTATGCGTACAAGGAAACGTCAGTAAATTGGTTACAAACTGGTGGGGGATAACAAGTAATAGACGTGAGTATTTTCCAAAAGCGTCACCAGATAGCAGGACACTCATATTTCATACCAAGTCACTGAACAGCACCATCGATCATTGAGAACGTATCAGCGCAATGTGAAAATGGCTGCGAGCTGTACATTAGAGGAGTAGCGGACAGTGGTGCGTTTTCTGTGCTCGAAAGATCTTCTTGCCAAGGGCATTAACTTGGCTGCAATATTTTCGTTACTTCCTTTACTCGTTAAGTTACAACGAAAGCTACCGAACGTTCAAATTAGAGACCATCTATGAAAGGAACTGAAGGTCGTTTTGGTGAGATAGATAGCAAATGTCGAGAGACAGACTGAAACCAATTTTAATCGAAAGTTCATATCGAAATATGTTTCTCAAAAAAAGTTCTCCAAAAGTACCCTTTGGCAACTCCAGTTATGACGTCATCAAAATGGCGGACAAAAGTTCTCATATGAAATTTTTTCTTCGCCCTCAACAGAATTCAGAGCACTCAAATGGGCAGATAGCTCACAAAATCTGATTAGAAAACTGCATTGAATCTACTGACACTAATTTTGTTACATTTTCAAGCATATTGTGGGAGATATTCAGAGAAAAATTCAAAATGGCGTCGTGGAAATAGATGAACCTGCAGATTTACGTGTCAATATAGAAAAAAACAAATAAAAATTCGAGAAAATGTTTCAAATAATAGTTGAAGAAAGTTATATTGTAAATAAATTACCGAAAATTCCATCCTTTTATCTCTATTGGTTGTGTTTCTAGAAACACTAAAGTGTAGTAAAGGGTCTGTGGCGCGGACTACGATAATCTCTTTGTAGCCTGGTACGTGAGTGAATAGAGGCACTACAAGAGGCAACCTAACGAGTAGGCCCTATGAATTTCACGTAATAAATAGCTAGTCAAAGTGGAAGAACGGGTTCGATTTCCAGAGAGGGGGGCATAAGTGGTTCGGAGTCCAATTTAAACTGTAGGTCCCGTCTTACCAGCTCCTTTAGGATGTTAATAACGATTCAACCTATCAAAAGTGGAAAATACGAGGAAACTTATGGCTGTGATGAAGCTGAACTTATCAATCTATAACTAATATTTACACATGCTTATGTAATGCATACAGCAGAAGTTTCCAGGTTCGTTAAGATTTTTATTGAGATGATACATATTAAAATCTGTAAGTAATACAGCACAAATAAAAGTTTCAAGTTTTATACTAACACTTTCATCGTTAGACTTCCGTTAAATATTAAATTAAATATTATCAGGTCCAACTGCCTTATTCGATTTCAGTTTCTGTATGGCCTTTTGAATGTCACTTGTACTTATTTCTAAGACGTGGAATAAGTTCTGACATTCCTCTTCCGAGTGGTCTTCATCAAGTATATTGTCAGTCGCTTTAGTTGAGGAAGAGTTATTGTAAATAGATTAGAAATGCTGAGCGAAAGCAGTGGCTACCTCATCATTGCCACGCAGGTTCTGTCCTTCGTATAGCATGGGCATTGGAGAAAGATGGCGTGATTTACTTTTGATATAGGACCAGAAGTGCTGTGGGTCTTGTGTTATATTATCTTCAGCATTAGAAGTAAACGCATTATGTGTAATTTCAATTTCCCGCTTCACTTCCTTACGTAGTTTGCAGTCAAATTTACTTTATGTCAAATTTCATATCTCTAGCTCAAGTGGTGTGGAAAATGAATTTTTTGGGTCCGCCATTTTATATTCAAGGTGGCGTCTTTGGATACATTTTTTAATATTTTCGTAATCTACTGGTGATATTGTACATTCATACCAAATTTCACTTCAGTAGCCCCAGCAGTTTAGGCTGTGTATTCTATAAAACAATGGGTTTGGCGGCCATTTTGGATCCAAGATGGCGACTTTTTCATAATGTCGGTTTTTTTCTTTATCTACTCTTGATCATACACCGACATAACAAATTTGGTGTTTCTAGCTCAAGCGGTTTAGAATATGTACTCTTTACAACAATAGGTTTGGCGGCCATTTTTGATCCAAGATGGCGACTTTTTCAAAAAATTTAATAATTTCCTAATCTACTCTTGATAATACACATTTATGCCAAATTTCGTATCTCTAGCTCAAACGATGTGGAAAATGGACTTTGTGGTCCAATTTGGATTTAAGATAGCGTTTTTGGATACATTTGGTAATACTTTCGTAACCTAATATTTATAAGGTACCTTGATACAAAATTTCTCTTCAGTCGCTCTAGCCGCTTAGGCTGTTCATTCTACACAACAATGGGTTTGATGGCCATTTCGGATCCAAGATGGGGACGTTTTCATAATGTCAGAATATTTCCTTTACCTATTCTTGGTCATACACCTTCAACATTCATACCAAATTTGGTGTTTCTAATTTCAGTAGTTTGGCCTGTGAATTTTGATCAGTAAGTGAGTGAGTCAGTGACCATGGGGCTATATATTATATTGACTCCCTTTACTTCGCTGGGGGCGCTACCCCCAAAACCCCGTGGGGGCTACGCCCCCAACTTCAATAGTTCTGGAGGGCTGTGCCCCCTTCATCTTAACCAGAATCTCTCTGCGGGACTGCACCCTCCCAAGAAAGAGCTGTGCCTCCATAAGGGAGGTTTGCCCCATTTATTGTAACCTACTCTTGGTCATACAACTTTATACAAAATTTCGTTTCTCTAGCTTCAATAGTCTGGAAATTGGGTTTTCGGGTGGCCATTTTGGATCCAAGTTGACTTTTTGAAAGTTTTCTTATATTCTCGTGACGTACATGTGATGGTACACCTTTATGTAAAATTTCATTAATCTAGCTCAAACGGTGTGGAAAATGGGGTTTGCTCGGCCATTTTGAATCCAAGACGGCGGGCGACTTTTCAACATTCCTAAATATTCTCCTAAACTACTAGTGATGATACACCTTCATACCAAATTTCGTATCTCTAGCTCAAACGGTGTGGAAAATGGATTTTAGAAGTTCGCCATTTTGGATCCAAGATGACGTCTTTGAAGGTATTTTCGTAACCTAGTAGTGATATTGTACTTCATACCAAAGTTTATTTCATTAGCCCCAAGCTTTTAGATTGTGTATTCTATACAACAATGGGTTTGGCGGCCATTTTGCATCAAAGATGGCGACTCTTTGAATATGTCAGATTTTTTTCCTTTACCTACTCTAGATCATACACCTTCGTACCATTGTACGAATTTGACGTTCGTAGATGCAGTAGTTTGGTCTGAGAAATTTGATCAGTCAGTGAGTCAGTCAGTGACCATGGGGCTATATATGATATGGACTCGCTTTGCTTCACTGGGGGCACTGCCCCCAGACCCCTGTAGGAGACATGCTCCCAACTTGGGGATTTTGGGTGGCTGCGCCTCCCTTTATCGTAACTAGACTCTCTGGAGGACTGCGCCTCCACGGTACAAATATACGCCCCACCGGGGGACCTGCGCCCCCATAGGAGAGTTTTTTCCCATTTTCTGTAACCTACTCTCGGTCATACACCATCACACCAAATTTCGTTTCTCTAGCTTCAGTGGCTTGAAAAATGTGGTTTGGGGCGGCCATTTTGGAATAAAGTTGCCGACTTATTTAATGTTTTCTTATACTGTCGTGACCTATTGGTGATTGTACATGTACACCGTCATATAAAATTTCGTTTCTCTAGTTCAAATGGAGTGGAAAATGGTTTTTGGACGGCCATTTTTAATCTAAGATGGCGACTATTTCAAAATGTTTTAATATCTTTCTAAACTACTTGTAATATTACAACCTTATGCAAAATTTCGTATCTCTACGTCAAACGGTGTACAAAATGGATGATTTGCCCACCATTTTGGATTCAAGATGGCGACTTTTCCAACATTTTGTAATATTTGTATTATCTACTAGTGATGTTGTACCGTCATACCGAATTTCGTTTCAGTGGCCCAAACCATTTAGTCTGTGTAGTCTATACAACAATAGGTTTGGCGGCCATTTTGGATCCAAAATGGTGACTTTTTTAAATGTCGGATCTTTCTTGTTACCTGTTCATGGTCATACATCTTCGTACCAAATTTGGTGTTTCTAGCTACAGTAGTTTGGCCTGGCAACGTGGGGTTTAGGGGGGCTGCGACCCCTTTAAAGTAACCAGACTCCATGGTTCAAATATACTCCCCACCGGGGAGGCTGTCCCCCCCCCATAGGGGAGGTATGCGCCATTTCATTCTTGTAACCTACTCGTCATGGTATAACTTCATACCAAATTTCGTTTGTCTAGTCTTAGTGGCTTAGAAAATGGTTTTTCAAGCGGCCATTTTGGATTAAAGATGACGGCTTTTTTAACGTTTTATTATATTGTCATGACTTACTCGTGAAGGTACACCTTCATATAAAATTCATTTCTCTAGCTCGAATGGTGTGGAGAATTAATTTTTGAACGTCTTCTTATATTGCCGTGACTTACTTGTGTTGGTACACCTTCATGCAAAATTTCATTTATCCAGCTCAAACGGTGTGGAAAATGGATTTTAGGTATGCCATTTTGGAATACTTTGTATTCCTGTGTGTCCAGAAATCACCTTCACATATTCACTTCCAAAACGAGTCGTTAAATACTCCGGAATATACTAAAACACTTGACCTTCCATTCAAGTTCCTGAATAACTCCTCCTAATCCATCCATTTGATCAACATCTTCCTGTTTCAAATTCACATCCAATCTTAAAGGGTTACTTGACAAAGACTTCACTCTTTTCTTAGGTTTCCGTAATTTACGAAAGTACCTTGTTTTTAAATTATTTTTTCTTCTTTACCTTCATCTCTTGCTGTTTTATCTTTCGCTTCCATCCTCCTTTTCTATGCTTCAGACCTTTACTTTTCTTCTTATTTTTCACTTCGTTTTTAAGCACTCTCTTCTTTCTTTCCCACCTTTGATTCATTAACAAACTTCTCTGATTATTAGCTATATCTCCGCTCATCAAATCCTGGTTTAAAATAGTCTGATTCCCTTTGAATGTGTCACCTTTTCCGTCCACTAGAGATACCATTGATCTTAACATCTCTGTACTGATAATCTCTCTTTTATCATCCATCTTTCTAATGATTATATTTTCCATTTGTACTTTACAAAAGATAGTCTCAACACGAGGTCGTTCACTTTCCTGACTCTTACACTCCTTATTTCTCTCTTCTCCCGGAAAAACCTCACCAGCAAACCTTACCATAGGTAATAATTCACCAACATCCTTATTACTCAACTCTATTTCACCCCTTTCAATAATTTCTCCGGGTTTCTTCAAATTTCTAATGGCTTCTTGCTTCCTTTCCCAGTAATTCCTACTCCGTTTGCCATGACTCCCTCTTTTCCTTTTAGGTCCAAACTGTCTATTGGATCAAATACTGAAACTTCATCAAAATCTGCTTTCCTTTTCACTTATTTAGTCCTTCCTTGTCATTACTTACATCTCTTGCACCGACATCACCACACCTTTGCTTCTGGTTCACAACAGATCTGACATTACATTGGCACTCATATCGTTTGGTCTTATAGCACTGTTTGTTTTCGAATTATCTAGTTCTCCCAAACTTTCATCACATACCGAATCCATTCCACTCTTTCTCTTCTTCTTACGGTAACCTATCTGATCCGATACAAACAACTCGTTCCTATATGTATCCATAAGAGAAATACAATTATTATTATCGTCTGAACTTTCAAATTGTATTATATATACCTCCAAATTTTCATTTTCTTCACTCACTTCCCATTTCTCACCTTCCTGGTCTTTTCCTAAATCCATATCACCTCTTAGTCGTTCATCATGACTCTTCACAATATCCGAAAAGCATGTTTGTGTACAAGTTGGTTTATTTATTTGCACTAAAATCACATTTGATTCATTAGGCTTAAAATCTTCACACTTTTCTTTATCTAAAGAATCAACATTGTTCATGGCAATAACTATTTTTGTAGACAACTCGATTAATGCATTATCCTCATCATTTTGGGATACTCTTTCATTCTGCTGGTCCGTTAATTCAAAAAGAGAACCTTTAAAATCTACTATTTCTTGTTTTCTCTCCATCTTTTCTACACTATTCCTCTTTTCCTCACTACTTTAATCAATAATAAAATGCCGTCGTCGAATAAATTACCAGTTAGCTCAGACACATACAAGACTTCTTGTAAACATCTGAGGGATTTCGGTTCGTGCATCTAACATTGGATTCTTTGAGGATGGAAAGGCTTTTCTGTTAGACGATGATGTATGAGGAAATACATACACCTAACAAATCTCGGCGACAAGTTGTTTCAACTGCTCCAAATCTGCTTGTCGACTCACTCTCCCTCTTGTGGTAGCACTGGAGACTACTCTCACAACTTTCGTACAAGCCCCAATCAAGATGAGTATACTATGAGAGAAGATAATAGATGGCACTGCACCCTCTCTCACGTAACTAAACGCAAAAGCGTGAAATAAAATATTTATTTTAGCCCGGAGGTGAAAAGGTAATAGATTTATTCAATCAATACTGTAAGCTAGAAAGAAAACCAAACATCATTATTTACATTCTTTAAGACCAAATAAATATTATTTTTCTTTCGAAAAACAATTGATTATATTCTTTTAATAAATTAATATTCTTTTCTCTTGTAAAGTCAAAAACGTTTTTGTGTAAAGTCTGATTGAAATACAGTTGCTAGAACCTAACAATAACTGAGTTGTTCATATCTAATAAAAATGACGTTTCGAATATAATTTATTTGCCTCATAACAATTAAAATGCCGAAGATAGTAATATTCAAAATCCCATTGCAAATTACAAATAATGGTAACAGCTTATTAAATAATAATTCAAATTGATTTATTACAAAACAACCATGTAAATAACTTCTGATTCATATTTAAATTAATAAATTGAAACTCATCATTCCATGTACTCATATCGCCTTCCATCACATGAAGATGACGTTTCAAGGACTAGACCTACAGTTTAACATGGGTTCCGAACCAATTGTGTGCTCACGGAGAATCGGACCCGAGACCTACAAAGCGGTGAGCGTTACCACCACTCACCCACAGGGTATACCATTTTTTTTTCTTTTTTTACATAACAGTGGTTTTCAACCCCCGATCCACGGACCGGTACCAGTCCGCGAAAATGTTTTACAGATCCGTGGTCCAGTTTCTAACTTAACGATATGAGACTTCAGTAACAGGAGAATTTTAACGGTTTAATAATTTATTTTGTAGATTCTGACAGCTATAATATTACGTTTGTATCAGCTTTCAACAATAAATAGAATCAGAATGCGAAAATATGCTGTAATCCCTGGAACTACAAATAAACTGCAAACCGACTACCATCTCTGGGATATTCTAGAATTCCAGACATATCTCATTGGCTCTGGAAAATGTGAAATTTTTTCCATAAGTACTATAAATGTAGGGTGCATGCTGCATCGTTATCAATGTATGGATGGAATTTTACAATTTGTGTGAATTTTTTGTCGATTCTAGTCTTCCAAGAAAAAAAAATATACAAAGTTAATCTTTAAATTCGATGGATTTTCTTGAGATGAAAGACTATTGTTCTACATGCAAAAAGAATTTAGTATGAACTAAACTAGTGTTAACATACCAGTAAATAGTAGGTATTACTATAATACTAAAGGAATATTGAAAACATTGACATACTAAAATGGTATTCAATTTATACTAAATTTGCTTTATCTTTTCTGTATTTTGTCACCCTGTCTGTGAAATCCCCCCCTCTTCCTTCCAGATTTTTGGTGATCCCTGAGAATCAAAAAGGTTGAAAAACATTGTTACATAGCGTCCAATAATAATAATAATAATAAAAACTTTCATCTTTTCTTTGATAGTACATGTATTAAGTAGGGGAAATTATAAGATATGTTTAATTTCCTATGTTGGCAACACTACTTTATCACTCACCTATTGTCTTTTAATATGTACTCACTGAGGGATGTCTGTACAGACAAAAATATAACTTTATTTATTTACTTATTTGATAAACAGAACAATAAAAGCAATGATGAAGTTAAGAGACACTTTCCCTAATCGACATTGAAATTTCTCAACGTCATAGGCCCCAGGGCAATGTGTGTTGGACTTCGACATACACATTACACACACACGCAAGCAACTGACAAAAAAAAATTGAGGTCAAGGATGCGTGGCATCGTAAGAGAAACTGTGTACTGCGTATGAATAATGAACTGGACAATCTGTGATAATTCATGGAAGCCTACGCACTCAGGAAAATACCAACATTTTGTTTGTTTCTTTTGTTTTTGGGATTATAGAGTCACTTGAGGGAAGATGCTCATGAGGGGGAAATGGCTACAATAGTGTAATTCCATAACACGACACTAGATGGAACTGTATATGTGAAAGAACTAGTCAATAGGCTCTCTAATGGGCTGTAGTAAATGCAAGATAGTCTGTAACGTGGAGACGAAGCAAGTTCTTTTATATGAAAATACCTGCATTTTTTCCATCGTGGATAATGAATGTTTAGTATCTATATTTGTGTACAATTTTTGCTGTTTTCTTCCTTTTAATTACTCCGCGATGGCTCCTAGACGAAAATGAGGCTTCTTCCTTCATTCCACTCTATAGTGTGCATTGAGTGCGGCATACATCTTTAAGTGATGTGTATTATCGCCAGGCCTATACCGCGCTGGTAGTAGGAAATACTTTTGAATTATGAAAAAGCAACTGACAAATACACCTTAATAGTGCAGTGGCGAGAGTTGTTGCTTACACATTGGTACTGGACAGCCTGAACAAGTGCTAATTAGTGATGGGCAATAGCTGTGTTCAAATCCCG
The DNA here is from genome assembly GCA_022664845.1 of Lepisma saccharinum. NCBI lineage: Eukaryota > Metazoa > Arthropoda > Insecta > Zygentoma > Lepismatidae > Lepisma > Lepisma saccharinum. The sequence continues at coordinate 16,258 of JAGDQP010024976.1, forward strand.
CTGATCGGTATTTCTTTTATGTTTAAAATCCTATGTTTGGTTATTCTGTTCCAAAGCTATCCATCTTTTGTTCAAATCAGTGGTTTTGTTCTAAAGTCGTTTAGCTATCTTTTGTTCAAATCACTGTGTTTAGTGATTTTGTTCTAAAGCTATCTTTTGTTAAAATCACTGTGTTTGGTGATTTCACTCGAAGCCCGTTTTTTTTACTGTTTATTGTTCAAATCCCAATGTTTGGTTGGAAACAAGGTGTTCCGTCCGTGTTTAAAGTTAAAACTATTTTCATTTTTTCTAAGCCCGGCTTTAGTTATTTCTTTCTTGAAATCTGGTATTGGATTTCTTTTTTTCAAAATTTCAAAATTTTTAGAAGAGAACATCTTCATTAAAATAAAGAAAAATCATGTCGTCATACACTACCACCAAAACGAAAGGACATAGAGACAAATTAACGTCAAATTTAGGTTTAGATTGCTTGATTTATTCACTTCAACCTCACGAGGGTTAAACCATACATGCGCTGTAATGGTACCTTGAGATTAGACCCTGGTCGACACCTTTCCACATCAATTCTCCACCTCTTAGAAGCCTACTTTTCATAAATAAAATTAAAATTTAGAGGTGAAAAGTTTGTTCTCTAAAAGCTTGTTGAAAGTGAAACGTCAACTTTTCTATATTCACTTTTCAAATGTACATTGAATTTTTATCTTCTTGGCCTAAATTCTTTGTTTATTAGTTCAATTTTCAGATGCATTCTGAATTCTTCCAATCAGAGGCCAAGATTTGTTTACTTTGACAGCCAAGCTGTTTCTGATCTAACCCATTTAGATCCTGCTCCTCTGCAGTGGCAAGGTATAAAAGATTCATTTCATTTGCTGAGATATTGTTTGTATTCTATTGTGATATATTCGTAGTCGACCTTACCGACTGTAAGTGTAATGGAGTTCACAATGATGTTGTTTTTACGGAAAAGACAAGATAAAGTTCCCATGAGAGTCGTCTTGGAGAATGGATCAAGTGTAATATGAATCCTCAAATATATTAATACTTAGTTCAAGTAGCTTGTAAAAGTATAGGAATTAATAAAGAAAAACAATGTTGAAATCTCTCACCTCTGGTGATTGGGGCCCTCAGTTCGATCCCGACTCGTGCCATGTGGGCTCTGTGGTGGACAAACAACATGTGTGTGGGTTTTTCTCGGGGTTCTCCCGTTTCCTCTCACTTCTTTTTTTTCATTCCACCAATCCTACCATTATCATTCATCCGACCTGAGCCAAAGTTGTCTAAAGGCCTTAATTTAAATTCAACTTCTAGTAACAATCGCGAAGGCTCTGTGGGTTTCTTGATAGAATCTTAGACACACATATGTTCATTAAAATAGGTTGGCAACACTGACAATGAGTGTGCTTGATGGAAAAATAGTATTTTTCTATTATGTAAAATATTGTTTATTCCAATTCTGCTGTAGATAGATCTAATTTAATGGACGAAATTAAAAAACGGGTTGGCAACACTGACCCTATCAGCAAAACTCGTCGGGCCAATGCAGGGCCAGCGGTGGCCCAACTGTTACGCGATTGGTGGCCCTACGTCGGCCTGACGAATCATGCTGATAGGGGACCCACTACACCAATCAAGTCGTTTCCGGCAGCTGTGAGCTAGTCTAGCCAGGATCTTCCCAACGACACCTCAACTACCTCTCTACGTCTCGTGGTTCCTGAAATTTAAGTTTTGGACCCGAACAGACGGACTGAGCGGTATTATAAGGTCTGTTTGTGTTATCTATGTCATCAAGGATCTTTTCATCTTTATTAAATCATTTTTATAAAGCAAATGGAAGCTACATTGTGAGATATTCAAAAAGCCTTTAAATACCGTTCCTTTAATGAGCTACAATTATGAAATTTTAAAGTAATTTTCCATCGTCTTTCTATGCCTTTAATGAGGTAATGAGATTTTTAACAGCACTTTTAAAATGAAAAGATCAAAAGATAGATCTTTAGAGTAGAAGAATACAGTTAAACACATAGCGGGGGTTGGTTGGTATTGGACGTCTTGCAGTCACTACGAACTGGAACACGGTGGACTTAATAGATAGAAATCAACTTTCGGAAGGGAAGGAAGGCTTCAACGTATTTTGTGTAGGAGAGACCATTTTCTGTTATGTGTGTCAAGTGCATTGTGATGGTGACCTTTAGTATACTCCAGTGGGTGACTACAAAAAATATCACGGAATTTCAAGGTAAATTATCAGTCTTACTGTTAACATTGCTTTGTTAGATGTAGATAAAGAAAAAAACAACAACATGTTAACGGATGTGCGTTTTGATTCTTCTGTGGGAGGAAAGTGCTTACAAAATATGAACTAAGTTTCAACAGTAGAAAATATCTACTGAAATTTGGAAGAAGTAGTGACTCTGAATATCACACGGGTTTCTTAGTTCTTGACCGAATCCAGGTATTTAACTGAGTCTAGTTGGTCGTAGCGGTACTAGTTTTATTAGTAAATTACCCGGTCGGTAAAGAGGATATGTAGATTTGATACCCGGTGACACCAGCCACGAATTTTGTTGCCCATTTTTCAATATGTTACTATTTACAGTGTCGTTATTTAATGGAAATTGATAACTGGAGAGATAGCATGCCAACTTGCAACAAGGTTATCCATCACTTGCTTTCAGCTTATTAAACTTGATATTATGTTGAACGTAATAAATAAGCCTGAAGCAAACTTGTAAGAACAACATAAGTAGTTTGGTTGTTATAATTAACCTAATTCAAGCTTGTTGGAATAAGCAGTTATGCGAGGAAGCTTGTCAAACCTATTTATATTTTGTTTCGTTGCTATGCACTGTCGCCTCAATGCGTTGAAGTCCCATCACGTGCCAGGATTGTTTCGCGGTATGCTAATCTTCCCCAACTCCCATCCTTTTTCTACAGGCATCTCTTGCGATAGTGCTTGGAAAGCGAGCTACGGTGTATGATTCCGTGGTCTGGTGACTACAGCATCGAATTGATGTGACAATGAATCTCAGTTCAATTCCCACCCAGGGTATAACGTTTTCATTTTTAAGAAGTATATTATTTCAAGGCTATTTCAACCTTAATTGTTGTAAACTAGACTGCTTGATTTCAACCTTGCTTAAACCATTTTGGCTTGACTTGCGCTATACTTGCAAAAAGCTTTCCCACTTGTCAAAGTAAAGCTTGATTTACTTTTCAGTCAGGTGAAAGGTGCTATCTGGGTAAATGATGCACTTATTTGTTAGCACTTACTCCTTTATTCTAGTGGTTCCCAAACTATGGTCCGCAGAGCTCTGGGAGTCCGCGAACTTAATTACGTATATTTAAACATATTTTAATCCCTTTTTCACATGTAATAGAAAAGACCAAGTTTTGTTCCCGACATTAGAATATGTTTATTGTTAATATTACTCGATTTTTCTTCACTAATTATTTCACTTGTTTATTATTATTATTATTATTATTTGCTGTTGAGCTCAAGTGTTATATTATTCACAGCTTTAGAAGAATCCCAATTATATCTTTTCGTTTCTAAAAATTTGCAGAAGGTTCTATAGAGATCTACTCAACTAAACTTGGTCTTAAATATCATCGGGACTGACCCCGAAAACTACAGATTCGACACTAATATCAGTCATTTTTTAAATATTTTTACGTCACCCTCTTCCACCCACTCCTAGGGGTGTTAGGGGTGCCTTACCCCTACAGTATTATTTCCACATTGTAAGTGATATGTGTACTAATTTTGGTTGAAATTGCTCCAGACGTTCCAGATTTAGTCACTAGGGAACAGGGAGCATTGCGTAGTGCCTTTTAAAAAAATAAACTTTATACCAAATTGGCAACATTGACAAGTCGATATCATAACATTTAACTCATAATATCCATCATATTTATACAAATCAACTCTTCAAAACAAAGTTTTATTTTAATTCATGGTTTATGATTTATCGTGAAATCATTATTTTGTTCACCACTATAAGAAGTCAATTTTAGAACTCTGGCAGGAAACCCTGAATTTTCAAAAGGAAGTGGACTTTGAGATATGACCAAGATAACATTTTTTTCTGTCGCCATATTCACTGGTGAAGTTTGTCTCTTGTATTCAGTGATTCCGCCAGAGCACCCCCCTCTCCAAATCCTCGAGAGCACCCTTCTCCCAAGTTCAAAAATTTTACAGATAGAAACTGTAGAAAAACTTCAGTTACATCCTCCCAATTTTGACTTTACACCCCCAAACTAAAAATTCTGGCGGAAATCCTGCTTGTATTTCAAACCATCCTGTATAAGAAGCTAATAACTGATTTGTATAATCCTTAAATTCCAAACTGATACACTTTTAAAAACTATTCGAATATCGAATTCATTATAGCAAAAACATTAAAATTAACCCATGGAAAATTACCCCAACCGTGTATTCTTTTTAATAAAACGATATATTATTCGTTAGGTCTTCGTAATGTAGTTTTAATCTCTGTTTCCGTTCACTTTTCAAAAAATAATTTTAAAAAATAATAAAAGAACTTTCCAAAAATATGCTTTTCTTAAAGGAAAAAAAGAAAAGCATATCTTTAAAAAGTTTTGTAATATTATTTTTTAGGTCATCTAGTTCTGAACCCTATTGAGCACTTTTGTAAACTGATGTTTTGCATTCAAATCTTAAAGTATTCTGCAACCAGTTAAACGCAACATTGTTGCAAGGTAGTAATTATTTTAGGATAAAGAAGGTCTTACTAAAAATAATAAAAAATGCTTTTAAAATATATAGGAATTTATGAAAGTAACAATGGAATATTTTATTGTCACCCGACATACGTTGCTGTGAAAAATTTCATCATTGTATAAGGTCGGGAAATGAGTTAAATTGAGGTTGCAAAATTTGAGGACACGATGAACCGTTGGTGAGTCAAAGAAAAGCATGTAAAAATGTCGAATTTGGAGAAAGGTTTGGTAAATTTTATTTTAAATGGGCTATTTTAATACCTTTTTGTTTTTGAATCGTCTCAATTATATGAGTACAACAATGATCATTAAAATCCATGAACATGCACACCACAGGAGAGATTCGAACCCCGTGATCTTGAGAATATGTATCTAATATCGGAAGGAATTTTAACATGGCTCTTAAATTACTTTCTCCTAGTGTCAATAAATATGCATTTGCATAGGAGAGAGATCCTGTCAAAGAGGGCACAGTGGCAACGAACATTTTCCATGATTGAATGTGGTACCAGGTGTGGCGGTTAATAATTCTTAATTTTTTCTGACAAATAAAACAACAACAACAACAACAAATACGTTTATTGTGGGAGAAAGGTATAAAGTGATTTATTCAAAGTATGCTCCATAGTATGCTAGTCACACATTTTCACCATCTCTCTGGCAATTCGTGGATGGCGTCCGAGAAAAATCATACATCTTTGGAGGTGGTCCAGTCATCTCCGTAATTGTTGAAGTGTTGCATGGAAAGTGCGAGAGACATCGATGAAAACAAGTAGTAGTCAGAAGGGGCCAAGTCTGGTGAATACGGTGGGTGGGGCAAGAGTTCCCAGCCAAGGGCAGAAATGGTGTCTCTGACCGGTTTCGCTGTGTGATGGGGCATTGTCGTGCTGTAAAATAACTTTGCCGTGTCTTGTAGCCCATTCTGGTCGTTTTTCAATAAATACATGGTTCAAATTGATCATTTGTTGACGGTAGTGAACGATATTAACTGTTTCGCCTGGTTTCAGAAGCTCATGATACACGACATCCTTCTGATCCCACCTAAATGCACTGCATTGTCTTCTTTCCAAAGCGATTCGGACTTGCGGTCGATGTTGATGGTTGTCCTGGGTCAACCCATGATTTTCTGCGTTTTGGATTATCGAAATATAATTATCCATTTTTTGTATCCAGTAACGATCTGATGAAAAAAAAAGTATTTCTTTCATGCCGAGAAAGCAAAACTTCACACACCGTTTTTCGTTTATCCATCTGAATGTCGTTCAGCTGATGTGGTAGCCATTCTCCTGCCTTCTGGATTTTTCCCATGGCATACAGACAATCAGAAATGGTTCGGCGACCAACATTCATCCTCTCTGCCATTTGTTGTTGACTTTGCGTATCGTCTTCGTGCAACAATGCTTGTAATTCGACATATTCAATTATTATTATTATTATTTTGGTTCACCTTGGCGTTCTTTATCTTTCAAGTTGAAATAACCACTTTTCAATCGTCTAAACCAACGCACGCAAGCGTGTTGCGTTGGGACATTGTCGCCGAAAGTTTCCACAAGTATACGACGGTTTTTATTCGCGTTTTTCTTTTGACTGAACAAGAAAAGCAGTGCCTGCGGCAAATGGTCTTTATTTGACTCGAAACTCGACATGTTTACCACACGAAAATAAAAAAATATGACGCGAACTCGAAATCGTTTAAGCATCAATAATGTTTTGAAAGGTACTGCCATAGCAACAAATGACATAAGAGATGAGACCAAAGACGTCGGCAGGGAGGGACAAGAGGGGCACTTGCCCCACCCACCCTGGACTTCGGTCTTTATATCTTTTGCTATTCTATTTTCGTATATCTGGTGTATGTTTCATGGTTTTCACTGCATGCATTTCATAAGGGACACTGCCGTTAAATTTCCTGATTGATTACCCAATTCATTTTAATCTATATAATCACAAATACGCAAATGTATACCCACAAAAGCACTTTGTAAGAACATCGACGGTAAAAAAAAAAAAAAAAAAGAGGTGCTCTCTCTGTCACACACACATACAGTATATACACTAACACACACACACTCACAAACTTATATAGAAAGTTTAAAAAGCAGGATTCAGATAATGATAATATAGACATTCTTTTAAAGTAATAATTTTGGGGCACTTAACTTAAGATACATTGGTACTCGCATCTCCTGTTTTTATTTTTTTTTAAAGTACAGAACAAATGAAGAGCAATTTTGAGACACGACATATCTAATACTTATTAACATTTATGGAATGAACTGTTTCAGATGTTTGAAGCTAATTGTTTTAGCCGAGATATTTGAAGGTCGCAACTTAGGACGGCATAATCCAGTATTTCAAATTTTTCACCAATAACAAGTATTTTCAAAATTTTTGGGTTAGTTCATTTGATAAAATAGTCTAAAGAATAATCCATCCTACTTTCTAAAAAAAAAAAAATACCCTTTTGATTTCATTTGTTCATAATTGTTAAAAATATTAAAAATGGAGCGTGATTATCAAGGACTCATATAACGAGTCTGAATTTCAAATTTTTCTAGGCCTTTAGGCAAAAAGTCGAATGGATGATGATGATAGGGGGAGAATTGGCGGAATAAACAAAGTGGGGGAGCAAACTCAAGGATCTTGAGAATACGTACGCACACAAAAATACTAGGCACGGGCTGGGATCGAACTGGGAACCCCACGCACCAAACGTAGCTGGCTCCTTTCTTCTTGGCTTGTTGAGTTTTTGGTGTTACTTCATCTGTAGCTAAAACGATGACCAGGAAATAGTGAGTCTCTCTGGTTTAAAGTTGTGTAACGGTAGACCACCTTTGTCAATGAAAAATACATTAAACAGTGTTTTAACACGGTGTATTTCTAACACTATAGTCATCTGTAAAATCATAAAAGCAAATCGCCCATTCGTTTAATGCCGTGGAAATTCACAAATACTTCTAACCGATTCAATTTCTGCAGCTTCTCAGAAACAATGTCATTCTTGCTCTTTAGTAAGTCTGATAATAGACCTAACTTTTGTAGATCAGCTTTCAAATAACCAACCAATACAATACACGCTGATAACCGTACATTTTCCATGGCATCATTTAACGTGATTGATAACTATGCAGGAAAAGAAAGGTTACCTAATAAATCTCTTCTTCTCCCCACAAAATCTTCCACATCAATGATCTACTAATATTTGTTAAAATATGTTCATTCTATAATCTTCGACATCTAACACAACATTTGATATAAACACTATTAGTTACTCGCTGTTTTAACATTACCTGAATTATTGAAACTTCTCTACATCTGACAATGTTATGCCTTCTCTGTCTTTGTGACTTGAAAATACTGTATGTAATAATCATTGATCACACTGCATTAATTTCCATTGTAATGAACAACGTGTTCTAACACGCCACGTAGTAAGACATTTGATGATACTATTCAAAGTTAGTGTCCGGCGTTACTGATAAGTCACTGCGACAGTGACACACACACACACACATATGTTTGCGCTTGGTACAGCCCCCCCCCCCCTTGGGAAAATTTCTGGCGACGCCTTTGGATAAGACTGTGAGTCAACTCTTGTTTCCAGCGCCATCTCTTTAAAAATATAAGAATTATTAACCACCACATCTGGTACAGCCATATTCATAGTCATTAGAGCAACCATAAAGCATTAAAAGCATAAACGAATTTTATACCTATGGTTGCTACCTTTGATTGAGACAGTCATATGTACACAAATACGAAATTCACAAAATAAAGCATTAAAGCATAATGCTCTCGAAATATTTTTTCCAGAACTCTGTATAGAAGAAAAATCAATTATTTTGCGAAAGAAATTCTCTTAATGAAAACCTATACTAGTCCTAAAGCACGGAATTTATATAACTTATAAATAATAGAAACAACCCATCCAATTATTTGTAAATTTAACACAAAATGTTCCGGTTGTACAGTTATTCTGACACACTGTTAGATCGTCAAAACGTACAATAATGTTAAAATTAAAGCTTTAAAAATATAAGTATATTTTATAAAAACTTCGACAGATGGCATATTTGTACATACCGGTATCATTCTTTTCCTCCATTTGTCCACTTACGTTAGATTAGTCTTCCACCTAGTGGTGCAGAAAACAAACAAAGCGAAAGCTAGGAAGCCAAGTTTACTGTTGCAACAAGGTAGGAGTGGAAAAGCGTGAAGTGAACTTGATATGATGTACTGATAATTTCACAAAAAGCATAATAAAGCATAATGTAGGAAAATGAAAAGCATAATTTGCAGCTGTATAAAGCATAATATTCTGGTTGCCCTAATAGTCATATTCAAAGAAAATGTCCGATGGGTGTTCTTTCCAAGTTCGACAAATTGCACAATAGACATAACTTGGATGTACAGTCATAGAAAAAGATATTCCGTGTACAGTCAGCGTCAAAAGTTTATATCATGTCGCAAAATTTCTTCTTTAAATAAATTTGGAATGAATTGGCTGATTTCAGTACAGTTTCATGTGATTTTATGTAAGTTACAATAAACTGTACCCAGATCGGTTTATCCATTATAAAGTTATGTGGAGAATAAATTTTACGACTGTGTACAAACTTTTGACGCTGATAGTACATAGCATTTAATTTTTATTTAACTTTATATTTATGAGCTAGATAAGCACATTACAGGCTAAGGCTGCCACATGCCTTCCCTTAAACATATAGCATAGCAGCGCGTCTGGCCCATAAATATAAGATAAATAGAAAACTAATTGTTATGTTCCCGCAATATATTTTTCCGTGACTGTACATGTAGTGCAGATATGACAATGTGAATCATTTAGCAAATATTGTTCACAAAGTCTGTGCTTTAAAAAATACAACTTTTACATGCATAAGGACAAATCACAATGAAGTTATATTTCTTGTTTTTATTATTATTATTATTACTATTATTATTATTATTATTTTCAGGAAAAGTGGATCGATATAGACAGTATGAGAATTTAAAATTTATGTTTGGTGATGATGGACCATACGCAAGTTTCGTACTCTTTACTCGACGGAATCCTGAGATGGGACAATCAATTCATTATCGATTTCCTGCATCCTTGGCTTCGTCTAATTTCAATCCACACGTTCCAACCAAAATTATTATACATGGATACACCGGAACTATGGATAGATCTGGACCGAAAAAGAACAGAGAACTTTTCCTTAAAGTTGTAAGTAGGACGATTAAGCTAAATGTTTAATATGTTATTAGAATATTAATTTAAGGACGATTTTTTTGTTCATTGGAGATATTTGTCAGTCAGTTTCCTGGAAGAAGTCAAGTAAACCTGGTTTTATAGAAATTTCTTGTAACATTTCTTACGGAAATCAGGAAACTCTTCAGTTTCCAGAAATAATATTCAACCAGAAGATTATCAAAACTCAGGGCTTGAGTGACGCAGAAGAATTATTTGTCATCACTGCGAGTGCTTTGCGTTAAATAATGACAGTATATGCAAATTAATATAAGCACTGTTATAAAGGGCAAACATAAATATTTTGTTTAAATTAACCAAGGATTTTCTAATAGAGGATTTTCTTGTAGCTATCTCATGCGCAGAGAAAGAATGAAGCCAAAAAAAACAGCCGAGCATCGACCAAGGCGACGTACCTGATTGGTTAGCGAACAACTAGAGAGCTTGTTGTCATCTTTGTTAGCCGAAAACTATGTTTTTGATTGTAGTAAGTAGGCTAACTGGACGGGAGTATGTTTTGACGTTTGGCTTCATGTTCTTCGCCAAATCGCATATCTTCAATTAGAACATCCTTGAAAAATTAACTTGGAAAAATTGAGAGGCGCCCTGACCGGAAACTTAAACCTGGATCTCCCAGTTGCTGGTTGGGTATACTGTCCATTACACCAACACGGTACGGCCAATACTCTCTCTATATAGACTGTTCCCCTCGCCAAGAAACTCTCCCAGCTCCTAATTACTGGATGCAAGGCCTACGCACTCCACTACAGGCGGAAATTTTGCAGATACAAAGTCGAACATCTATTGTTTCGCACTGTGGGATTCGAGAAGATTCCTCAAATAAAATTTTCCACCTGTAATAGAGTGTCTGGGCCTTGTAACCAGCAATAAGGAGCTGGGAGAATGTCTTGGCGAGAGGAACAGTCTATAGGCCTATATAGAGAGCATTGGTCGTACCGTGTTGGCTGTAAGGCACTGGGAGAGTGTTGAGAGAAGAAAAATATCATGAAGAACGGCAGTTCTTCGAGTGACGCTGGCAAAGGACACTGTTAGCGGCACTCAGATAGTATACTTCGGTAGATCCGAAACTAACTGTATACTATCTGAGTGCCG
>JAGDQP010024977.1:407-27360 GCA_022664845.1 Lepisma saccharinum
ATAAGTCAACTCAAGTGACTTCAAGCAACTATCGTACAAATTCGACGGAAAGCCTTCGCCTTTCCATTGTTGGATAGTTACCAGTTCTAGAAGACGAAGACGGATAGAACCCTTAAATGAACGTAATTCCCTGAAAGTTTAAACTCTCTAGGCTTGAATTTGTAGAAGCAGCATTGAAATTTCGTGCAACGATAAAAATACATTAGAAATATACAGAGATAGTGCTGCCATCTTTTGTTGGAGATCTTGGCTTTACATTAACCTTAACATAGAAAGGTAAATTATAACAGATGTCAATTGAGGAAATGTGATACTGATACATATACATTGAAACCTCGTTTATCTGAAACTCCGGTATATCAGAAACGTTTCTCAAAAAACAATAAAGTAATTTTTCGTCAGTTTCAAAATAGATATACAAGTGAGTGCGTCTAATTAATTCTCTGTAAAATAAATGTGCACTGTTGTACTGTATTTGCCCTCAATTTAATAAAATAAATTTTATCTTCTATAAATAAACCATTTCGTTACTTTATTTCTTATTGGCGGGACATATAATGATGTTTAAAAAAAATCGTAAATTTGGTTTATCCGGAACGGGTCCGGTCCCATCAAAGCGGGATAAACGAGGTTTTAGTGTACTCAGTTTCTTCGTGTATTTGGTCGGATTTGCGTGACAACAGAGTATGCAGTTTCTAATTGTATAAGTTTTTTCTGGTGGTACTGAACACGAAATTGACTATGGCTTAGAGTCGGGGCCTATGTCTGAGTTCCGATCCAGAATGCAAGTCATGTGCTTCGTGGTGTAACGTGCGACTGCTGTGTCAGTGTGGCAGATAACTGTATTGTGTTTGAAGGGATCAACCATGGATAACTGATCCGTTGGTAAGCATACAAATGAAGAATGCCATATGAAAAATTAAACATACTTCTTAAAATATAGGATTTGTACATACCACAGAAAGAACTATTTAAATAAGCATTTTCATTTGTATGGAACATCATGTACCAATACTTTGAAATGTCATAAGAAGAAAATCAGCAAATCATTGCGAGAAATCTCGTTGCAATTGTGTCAAAGATATGAAACCTATAAACTGATACTTGGTATGACTTTGTGTAATAGATATAATGAAAAATTAAACAATCCAGAGGGAATGGGGTATGACGAAGGCATATTTCTGCCGGAATGTGTACTAGTAGAGTCAGTTAATGAAGTATGTGCTGCATTATACAAATCACCAATATCAATTCAAAAATTCCCCTTCTTCGAAAGGGGGTGGGGGGAAGACTAAAAGTCGGTAGGAAAGTTAGAAACTAGTTAGTGGAAAGGTTCACAGTTAATCGGTACGGAATTTTGATGTGGAATTTGTATAAGGATAAGAGCAAAAACTGAAGAAGACGAGCAAAATCGGATGCAAGAGAAAGGATTGAAGAACGAAGTAATTATGTAAGTGACACCATGAAAACTGGTAAATTATACGAAAAGGCAAAGATGATGGAAAAGGGGTAAATGTTGGAATGGGGATAAAAGAATGGTCTTAATTAACAATTAGAAATAATAGCATGCTAAAGTCCAGCAGCAAGAGCGTCAGAACACTGCTAATTACTGAAGAAATGTGGCAGAAAAATAAAACAGAAATAGTTATCAGATACTTAACACAGCGATTTCTAACAAATGTTGTAGCCAGCCTTGTCATACCCAGTGGAATACTCATGGTGCGAGTTAGTTCTAATTTTTTACCTCCACTGTTACATGTTAGTATAAAACTCGCGTTAACTTTTAACGCAAACAAGAATTTCCTAAATTAATTTAACATCGCCATAAACAGTTCCGTTTCACCCCACCCAACAAGGAATTTTTCTCGGTATGTTACTCGAAATAAAAAAAAACAAAAACACTTCGAAGTAACAGCACGGAGACTGACTACAAAATATCATGTTTGATAATTAAATAATATTTATATGACAAGGCATTAATATAACTAATCATTTTTTTACCTCTGACATGAATCCTTATCAGTCTTCTTCAATGGAACTACCTCAATACCTTGCTTTTTCTTGCATAAATTCATTAAATATTTCACAGGATCATCACTATTTGCACCTTCACCTACTACCCTTTTCTTTGGAAACAAATCTTCATTCTCATGACGTTCAGCCCGAACGGTGAGTGAGTCTCGGTTACTCTCTGTAACGGCTGAAGTTGTTTTGTACTCCACAGTCTCTTCATCCGATGATATAATTTCTACATCAGCTTCCTCTTTTATGGCAATCTGAAAATTAAAATAAATAAAAAATGTAACTTCTCCCATTGAAGATCACATTCCTTTCACTGTTTTCCTTACATTTACACTGTCGAATAATGTTAGGGTTTCAGTTTAACCTTATACAAACGCCTGCTATAAACTACTTAAACTTGTTGGTGTCTAAGTTTTATTATTATTATTATTATTTATTTATTCCTCACTCCACGTTCTGATAACTCATCTAAAAAATTTCCTTTGCTGAGGTGATGGAAAAGAATTATAGTATCTGGATTTCGCTGAACCAAACTTGCTCTCGGTCTTCGAATGTAGAAATAATATTGGTAACAAGCATTTGCTGGATTAGTCTGATTTTGCTTGCGTTAAAAATGGGGAAAACGTCGTTGTTCTTGAGAGCGCTCTGCATTATCTAATAAAGAAATTTAACGTCATTATTAACTTTTCTTCTTGTCTTATTTTCCCGAATAAGAAATTTCAAAATATTGTCGTTTACTTAATGCTGGAGATCCGGTATCCCACATTGCACAATAGTATGAATAAAGAAATTTTGGACTTTGTACACTTTCATGGTTCCAACACTTTTATCCCATTTAAAATCCAGGACTCTTGTAGGTGTATTTCACTTTCTTTTTCCACACATATACCATGAACATACCTAAACTTACAATTGGAAATGCTGAATCAAAGTTAGAGATTCTGATAACTATGAAAACTTTCCATATTGCCACTACAAAAAGAATCAAGACATACATAACGCACAGAAAAAAAGAAGTATAAACTGGGTTACTTATAAGAAAAATAAATGCAAGGCTAACAATAGAAATTCTTCCTAACAGCATAAATTTCTGTGAAACCCAAAGCAGCCAATATAAAACTGTTAACTGTACAGATACAGGGAATAATGCAAAGCATACTTTTTCTTAGTATTTACAGCATAATAACTTCTTTTTAGAATTGAACTGAATTTTATTCATGGCCTTTAGGTATCTAAGGCTCAGGCCGGAATAGGGGAAGGGAAAGGGTTCGGGAAGGTGTCATCCCGGCATTTGCCTGGTGTGACTCAGGAAAAACCATAGTCAGGATGGTCGGCCCCACGATCTTCCGAATGTTACGCCAACGCTCTGCCACTAAGCTACGGAGGCTCGGTCCTTCCTTTTTGGAATTGAGCAAGCTCCTCGTTCAGTTGTAGGGATTCTTGCCTTTTGTTTCTTAGAACCTTCTCGGAGAATATTGGGTTTGGTAAGAACTTTGAAATCCAATATCCTGTCTGCTAGTATTCATTTGCTTCTCTTTTTAAAGCATTTGCTTTCTTTCACAAAAGTGTCGTTTAACAGAATTTGATGGGACCAAGCATGATTCGGTTAAACGAAAATTCGCTTAAACCGAAAACATAGTGATTTACATACTGTAGTTTAATTCTGTCTAATGTTAAAAGAACAACTAGATTTTACAGTAAACTAAGCGATCTTCTTTAAAATCTGCCTACTACTATGATGTAATAATGTAGTACTATACTATAATTACTGGATTCTATTTCTACTGAACTTTATAAGGAGTTTTCAGACAATTCGTTCATAATTAAAGACTATAAATAAAATTCAGCTAAAATCACTTTTCTTCGTCGGAATTCGGTTAAACGACATTCTTGTGTATTATTCTAAAAAACTTATTTGAGTAATTTTGTTACATAGTTCGTTCTCTTAGTTCTCTCTCCTCTACTTCTTAAAGGAAAAAGATTTTAAGTTAAAGACATCGCAATTTTAAAGAAAAATCCAGAACCAAACCAAAAAAATCCGGAAGTTTTCCAGCACTGAAAACACGACTAAAAAGATTCACAAGTTTCCCAGGATGCGTGGGAACCCTGTAATTTAGATAGGCTGGTTTCATATGCCATAAACCAGACTGGTGAACATGTGAAACCGACCAGGATATTACACAAGCGAGAAAATACGATCGAAAAGCTCTGAAATAATTAATGCCTACAAAGCTGTATAGAAGGACAAGCTTTAGAAGTTAGGTATTCAATGTGTGGTGTTTCTTGTAACGGACTACTCGGGGTAGAAGGGGTAATTTGAAGGGAGAAAGCGTCTTCTATATATTTAATGATGTTAAAATTTTTGTAGCCATCAGCGTCGAGAAGTCAGAGCATGAATTATACATGTTTTGCAAAGAAAAAATAAAACAGGTCCTACGGAGCTTTGAGGGACACCTGAAAGCACTGGTGGTAAGCTGGATGTGCTACCACAGATACGAACACATTTTTCTGTTACAGACAAGTATGATTTTAGAAGCTGAAGAGGAGATCTGTGTAAACTAAATCTGATGGCAAACACGTGTATGAGAAGTTTGACTGATTCAATTGCTTTGCATTAATCTAGGTATAAGACGTCACGTTATTTGCCTATTTGTTAAAGCATCCACCATGGCCTGAGAAAGTAGCATTGCTAAGTTGGTTTCACAGGAGAAATAAGGGACAAAGCCACGATGGGATGGAAGTAGATATAGAAGGACATGTTTTTGAAACCTGTCTATTACAATCTTTTCCCACATTAAACCAAGAGCCAACCGTGGTGACAGTGAGGCTGAACCCTCCGTCTCCAAGGTTCTGCGTTCGAATCCCGGATAGGGCACTGATGTTTGTGGATTTTACAAAATGAACAGCAAATATAACTAAGACGGGCCGAAGTTATTAGTTACTAAAATGGGTAACTCTTTACAGTAGCTACTTCTGGGTAGAGTTTTGCAAACGCATCAAAATGTGCCTACAGTTGAAGTTCTTATGTGATCAGTAAGGTAAAAAAAAATCCATTTTTAAGTCACGTTAATAATTACTCCTTGTCTTTATAGTATAGACTGCAGTGGGAGTAACTTGACTTTCATTGTTTTTCTGGTGTTGAAAGTGCAGAATCTGTTTAAAAACATAGGGTTATGTGATTCCTTCCCCTCAAACCAACTCATGATTTTGCATCGAAACAAGCACAGAATGCACCAGAAAACAAATTAAAATCACGTTATTTCAATTGCAATATATTATATAAAAACAAGGAGTATCTGCTTGGGAATTTGTTGTTCAGTTGCACAGACAGCAAATCTGTATTTAAGGCAACACCAACAGTTACTCCTTGTCTTTACAGAACTCAATACAACTGGAATAAATTGATTTCCAATGGTTTTCTGAGGAGTTATTTTGCTTATTTCGAAAAAATCATGGGTTCGTCTGAGTGTAAGGACTCACATCAGCCCAGTTGTTGAGCAGATTCGATATTTTCAACACTAGATAAAACAACAACATGAAAATCGCGTTATTTCAACCGCGTTCTATACTACAATGAAGAGTAACTATTAACCTATAAACGCGACTTAAACATGCGTTTTTTGACCTTACTGATTATATCAGAACGTTGACTTTAGGTAGGCCTTAAAATAAATTCAAATTCAAATCTATTATTTGCATGTTACACGCATTTTAGTACCTTCCAAGGCTATAGGAAGCAAAACGTATCACTTTGAGGCGTTTCCAGTGTTCTATGCCAGAGTAGCTAATGTAAAGAAGAACCCTAAAATGTACGAAAATACTAAGTTCACATACTACCAGTAAACCAAGACAGAAAGAAGATAAATAGCCCTAAGTGAATTAACGTGTGGAATTGTTTATGTTCCTTGATAGCGAAGCTATAGCAAAAGGGACCTTGTAATCGCGCCCATTGTTTCCGTCTGTTCCTCCGTGTCAAGATTTAAATCTCCGGAAATACAAGGAGTAAAGAGATGCTTGAGAGTCGCTGGAAAGGCCTTGACTAAACTAGCTCAAATCCGACAGAATTGTCTTAATTGGTGCAGTAGTGTTGCAAACCAATTTCAAATTGCTTCCATTCAACTAAACTACACTAAACTTGACAAAAACAATATTCGACACAACACAAAAGCACTGAGAGGTCTACGTCCTAAGTACCCCACTTGCCAGTGTTGCCAACAGGGCTGAAAAAAATCACGATTATTAAAAAAAAAATCATTTTTCTTGATTTATATATTTAAATCGATTGCTTTATTTAAATAACTGGCTGCACTGAAAAAGCTACAAAGTTAGTTTTTTTCTTTTCAAATACGTTAACCGGTAAAAACTAAAGTAAAATTCACGATTCTGCAGAAGATATCCATGGAAAATAGGCAATTACAACACTTGTAATAATTTTGAAAAGAAAGGAAGATATGGCGTTACTTACTTATATGGAATATTTTACAAAGAAAGTTAACATGTAGAAAACTTCTGTTACTTTCGTCGATGTACGATGAATGGTTTCAGAGGGGTATACCCCGTAATTAAGTTCGAAAAAGAAACAATTTACAATGTTTCTATGTATCAGCTTTCCTTCTAAAATGACGTCTGTGTCTTCCTAAGCAATTGCAAATTTTATAATCACAATTGTCTCTTTTCTCCAGGTTACATCTTCCTAACGAAATATTCTAAGATTTAAGTTTACCAAGATAAACTTTAGATCATTTCACTTGGTTTTCAACCCTCGAAATTGCACTATCAATTTTGGAAAACTATGACGATATTCCACAAAGTATGAGACCAATACGATAAGGAACCTTCTGAAAACCATCTTTTGAAATGAATGGTAAGAGATGTAGTGTTTGTACTTAATTAATCAGAAATGTAAAATTTACTTTGTCAGTCCAAAGACTCTGGGAAGTTTTTTAAGGTGGTCAAAAGGACCTTTATAACTCGCCCTAAACCAAAGTTGCCTAAAGGCTTTAAAAATTGAATTCAAATTTCTTTTAGCTGAACAACGTGAAAATAGCATGAAGAAGAAATACTTACAGTTCGCATTATCGGTATAGTTGCAGTAAAAATTTTCCCAACTTTCCGCAATTTTTAATTGATTTTTCCTGACTTTTGGCTATTTATTTCTACATTGGACGACACTTACGTTGCATAGTCTTTAAAGCTTCTCCTTAGCTTTGGATACCTTCAACTTTCCACTTACCTTCAATGTACTCACTGCTTGTGACTTCTCAGCACTTATCGCGTAACCCTTAAGTTTTTCCTCCGATTTTATACAGTTCTCACGAAATTCTTGAAACATTTCCAATTTGTGTAGACAACGGTGACATATCAGCTTAGGTAACGTGTCGTTCTCCGATACCTGAAAAAGCAAGTTTGCTCATCAGTTAAATATACAAAGTTCTACATCTGTAAAATGTAAGCATAACGACGCACAAGTTTTGATCAAACACAAAAGCTTTAGAATGAAAGTTAAGCGATTTCAACCGCCTTGTTTACAATTTACATTTGTCAGGTAATTACGCTTATCCTGACTAGTGCCTCGTCGGTGAAAAGATAAACCAATGTAAACTTATGACATGGTTATCTTCTTCGGATTTACAATTTTCTATATATCGACGACAAAAAATATCATACGCTTTAGTTACAGATAGAACAACAATTTCATCTCATGGATATTATGAGAACATATCCATCCAATCATTTTAAAAGAAGATACCAGAGCCGAAAACTAAAAGTATGACGAGTGAGAGAATATCTAACATGTCATAATGCGACAATGCACGGCTCAACCAAATCTATTTTTATTGTGCGTTTAATATGTGTATTTAATACGCGAGTTTAATAATAAATTTTGTTTCAAACATCAAGCCATAAAGCTTTGATTTTTGTTAAACAAATGAATTTTTTTATTACTGTAAATATTTATGGCCTTTTAAGCAACTTCAGTTCAGGCCTGGACAGGGTTGAAGAATTTAGCGGATAAAAATAATTTATTTCATTCTCTGAGCACTTCCAACAAAGGTAATATATCTCCACGCCAATCGCTAGTGACATTAAGTTGCTAGAGAAATATTCTTCCATATAATTTGCAACTCTGGATTGGCCCTTGAGATTTACGGACATAAATCAAATGGATCATCTCTGGGCCTGTTTGGAGCACAAGGTTTGTTCACACTAGGGGTGTTCGGAAGTCCAAAGTCAATTCCGGAATAACTTGGGATTCCAGAATTTTCCGGAATTCCGACTTTCGAAAATTCCGCCATTTAGGAATTGCCAAAGCTGTGGTGGCTCAATGGTAAAGTGCTCACTTCTGGCGCTTGGTTTCGTCGGTTTAATCCGTGTTCGTGTGCCATGGAGGTTTTGTGGTGGACAAACACCGTGTGCATGGGTTTTCTCCGTGCTCTCCTGTTTCCTCTTACTTTCCCCATTCCACCAATCATACCATCATCATCCATCCGACCTGAGCCAAATTTGCCCAAAGCCTTTAGGCTAAAAACCTTACAAAGACCTACATTCAAATTCATAATTTGGAATACCGAAATTCCGGAATTCCGAGGACAGCAGTGGCTCAAAGGTAAAGCGCTCATCTCTGGCGCTTGGTGTCATCAGTTCGATCCCTGCTCGTGCTATGTGGCTTTGTGGTGGACAAACACCGTGTGCATGGGTTTTCTCGGGGTTCTCCCGTTTCCTTCCACTTTTTCCATTCCACCAATCATCCTATCATCATCCATCTGGCCTGAAGCATATTTGCCTAAAGCCTTTAGGCTAATGGTCTTAAAAATTAAATTCAAATTCATAATTTGGAATTCCCCAATTCCGACTTTCCGGAATCGCAAATATTGGCATTCCGATTCCTGAATTCCGAACACCCCTAGTGCACACGACTCACTACCACACATTCTATGCAATTTGTTAATTGCTGTTCACATGCATACATGGTTTGTAATTCATCAAGAGCAGTTCCTACACCTTCTGGAATCCATGAAGAGGCGAATAATGGCGGTAATCAAAGCTAGGGATTTCCCTACATGCTAATAGAAGGGTGCGCCTTTTGATCTAACACTTCAATCTATTGGCTAACACAACACCGTAGCCCTACATTTCCCCATTATGTACTAAGAACGTGCATATACTTCCACACTTGTGCAAATAACTGAACAACTCTTCTGGCTTAGCTCACCATCAGACTCTATCCTGGGCAAGATCAAGCCAGTTTTAACCTTAAACACGGGAGTTGATGGACGGCAAATAAGTAATGAAAATATAAAGGGTTACTGAATATTTTCGTAACGAATCTAAACTGGTCGCCGAAAACGAGGAGAATGTTTACAGCCTGTAAATGCACACAACTACTTCACTTATTTATTTCTTCTTTCACCTTACTAATACAGTCAACTGCTATCTACTAGAGTTGCATATTATTCCATAAGCCTATCAGGCAGGGCTGTGGAATCGGAAACAATTATATACTTACTGGTGTCGGAGTCGGCAAAAATACAGACTTCGACATCTATTAAATGGAAATTGTAATATAATTCGTTGAAAATTAAATTTCGCATACAAAGTTGTCATGAGTGGGAACTAGAGGAAGTATCGCCATGGGTTCTGAGTTAATCGTTACTTAAAAGCAGTTGCATCCACTTATTAAGGAGACCTTCCGCGAGGCAGTTGTATACTTGTAGCGGATAGTTGCTGACTTATTGTGGATACTATAGATTTTCTATTTCAAATACATTGAATTGATTAAATCCATTTTTCTTTTCACTTAAGGATAAATTACATTGTAACAATCATGCACCAAAGCGTCGATTATTTACATTATAAGAATCATGCGTCGATTATAAAACTATTTCTGGTAACCAATACTTAAGTACTCGATTTTATATATATATGATTCTATTTCACTCACTAGGCATTCGCAAAAATGATCTTTTTTTCTTTTGGGTCAATGAACGAAGACTTGAGGAAAACATTAATTAAATGTTTTACATAGAGTATCCTGTTACATGGAGTGGATATTTTTTTTCTAATTACAATTACAGGTGTCGGAGTCGGTGGTACTACAAATTAAGGAGTCACAGGTCCTGTATACCAACTCCGTAGCACTGCTATCACGTTTAACGTTAAAGAACACTTGAGTGGCATTCAAATACTCGCTTCATATTTCTTCTCACAAAACATGAACGACACTACATAAATGTGTAGTTTTGTGCAAGGATGTTACTGTGTTAACACAGAGATGTAACAGCTTTAAAGTTTCATTAAGTAGTTAACGTCAAATTAAGACTGCTTCTCCTCAATCCTTCTTTTATAACCGTCCGATTAGGAACACAAAATTGTCACAGATCCAGTGGGAGAATTCATAAGAATTGGCAAGCAACGAACTAAGAAGGAAGTTATAGTAAACCAGAGTATGCGTCATGACGCTAAGCATACAGATCAAAAAATTGTGTCGTAAGTTAAATAATAAACATTACTCAAGAACTTGGTCGTCAATGGCTGAAGCACGTATTGTCCTGGTATTTCCGGGCAGGACAGTGGCTATTCCAAGAATATCTAGGACAGAACGATCAGCAATACATCGTTAATAAATACCAGGAGGACCAGCCGTAGCGAGTAGTCAGAGATAGTAAGAAGATCCATATGACCACCTAACAGCAACTTCGCTTGCTGGTCATAGTCTGGGTTTGGCCTTGCCATTCTGTATTTAAGAGTGAATATAGAACTTTCCAAAACTTCTTCTAGCTTCCATTTCTACCAGTTGTCTTCAAGATTTATAGATTCAAGTACCTCGCAACGGCTTTTGTCGGTTCAACTTCCAAGCAATACAGGAAGACTTGACAAAATTGTATCTTTAAAATCTATAAGATGCAATATTCTTACTAAAATATAAAAATAAATAATTACAGTATGTTTTATACATTTATGAAAGATGACATACGAGTCCTCCTTTTATATGCATACTAGCAGTCAGTCCCTGTTTTGCTCTTACTCAAAACATACAGTACGCAGATAAATATCCCTACGTGTGAATTAACTTTAAAATTTTAACTGTAAAATTCCACGCTCCTGGCCTTAATCCTTTTTCCAACGTTCAACTGTAAAGGACAGCTTCCTACAACTGATTTTACAACTGAGCAGTAACGTATTGTGATAAAGATTCATCTGCAAGTGCTGAAAAAGCCTTCGATATTCATCACTTGAGGGCTACTTGTGGGGATTATACTATTTCTGACAGTATTATTCAACAGTGCGTTCGTGAATTTTTTACTACTGATAGGCGGCTACTTAAAGTGTATAACAATATGACTGAGGTCGTGAAATTTGCATCAGCTCGATTTCCAGTAGCCAATATTCCTCAACAAAACTTTCGCATGTAGTGGACTTGAACTTGAATTTAAAGGCCTTTAGGCAACTTTCGCTCAGGCCGGATGGATGATGATGGGCTGAATTGGTGGAGTGAAGAAAGTGGGAGAACCCCGAGAAAACCCACGCACACAGTGTTTGCCCACCACAAAGTCCACATGGCATAAACAGGAATAAAACTAGCAGCAGAGGTGAGCACTCTACCAATTGAGCCACCGCGGCCCATGTACTGGAGTGCCTTGATATCGACGCCAGCAGAATAGCACGGAATGCTTCACAAACACAGAAAGTTGCGTGGTGCAATGCCCAGCTAGTAACTGTAAGATGGGCCATCAGGTCTCTGTCACGGCAATGACCAATTTTTCTGTATAATTTTCAGCACAACAGTGTTTCAAGACCTCGTGTGGAAACAAAAGAGGATGGAGTCAGGCGGCGTTATGGAACATACCAGCGTAAATTCAATTTGTTTCTTTGATATTAAATTCAAACTATATAAACCGCGAATCCAGTGGTTCTATTAGCGTCCCGTAAAGAAAATATGGATAAATTCACTCAAGTTTACACTTCTCTTTAATCGGTTAACTTAGCTGTTTGGTTAATTAAATTAGGCTTCACACCGAATTTCACAACCAACTAAAGGGAAGATTCTACGAACTTTTAATTCTAAAATAATATACTTAAATTAAAAAAGGAAATAAAAAAGTTTTTAGACTTTTCTCCTTGCCTTCTTTGAATTACACTTTTTTTTTTTTTTTTTTACTAATTACTAATAATAGTTACTGACAATTCAGACCATTACTCGGTTGTCTTTTCATATCTATAATCTATTAGCACCGCGCCTAATAAGCTCCTTGAGGCATGGAGGGTAGCTTTCCTACCTAAACGCCCTTGTGTAAAATGCACATGGTGCTAGTTTCACTCTGGAATCTGGATCATCGTTTTGTAACATGTAAGAAATTA
Source organism: Lepisma saccharinum (assembly GCA_022664845.1). Lineage (NCBI taxonomy): Eukaryota > Metazoa > Arthropoda > Insecta > Zygentoma > Lepismatidae > Lepisma > Lepisma saccharinum. Next base: position 12,789 of record JAGDQP010024977.1, read on the forward strand.
ATTTGCATGCTTGTCTACAGTATACATGGATTTTGCTACTCCTTTGAGCTGGTGTCCTCGACTACAGTCCTACTTTCAATGTAACTGTTGTCAACTACACCGTATACAGAAACAATTAATCTTGAGAATTAAAAAAAATCCAATGTACGATAAGGATGATCGGGTTCACTTTACTTTATGGCAGACAAAACATGTAAAATTGACAGAAAGTGTATTTTGAAGGTGAGGGAAAGTGTGTGAACTGTAATGAAAATTAATGGTAGAGTCGGTAAGGTGTGTCATAAGAGAGACTAAGCTATAATCAGATAGAACTACATATCTTCCTCCGCGATGGCGGCATGGATGGACGGACGTCATGAACGCGGGAATGTTCAATTAAACGGCGTCGTGTATCAGTTGCGATGTGTTAGTCGTCATTAGTATTCCTCCGCATACCCCCACGATTCGAATGCCTAGTTGTGAAAATAACAATGAAACACGGGATTTCGTAAAACGTTTTGAATTTGTGGGTGTCCCTCAGTTTTTATGGAAGTGTCCGTGATTATTATTTACAATGCAATGAGTAGTATGGAGGATACATATGGCTCAAATAGCTGGCGAAAGGTGCAGGCCATAAAGTAAATTTTATTCGGATGGTTAAATTAATCACCGAATCTTAAACAAAAAATAATAAAAAGAAACCATTAAAAGGTTCGAGCATAAACAATCAAAACGCTGTAAATCTCTGCATCTCTTTGAGTGTCTGAATAGTTGCGACGTATTCAACAAGACTTCCAAAATAGTATTAACAACCAGTAAGGTGTTAATATCACGGATAAAGTCTTGTTTAGGTCAATCATCTATTGATCCGTACCTATGCTACTCATTACCTTGCAAATATTTACACAGGCACTTCGTTAACACCTAGTGATGGCCAGCAACCCAAAATGAGTTACGATAAACCATACTTACTAATTACTTACATAAATAAATACTTGATCTGAACAATACAAAAACATGGCACCACACGGAGGAACATTACTGGCTTCACTTTCTGTTATGATTGCCATGTATTTTGGCACAAAATTCATAGACATAATGTCGAAAGAGCGAAGACAGGTTAGGTAAAGTGAGATAAATTTTGGGTAAAGTCTAGTTGAAAACGGATAAAGTGTAGTTACGGTCAGGCAATATTTAATTTTTGCAAGGCGTGCAAAAGTTTGGAAATAATGTGGCGGTGAGGGCCTGTCGCGACCCACCTATTAACCACTTCCGTGGGTTTACTACCGACTTACCTGTCCTCATCTAAGTGTATATAAATTTGTGTAAAGTGTTTCCAGATATATTCAAATGCGTTACATGAGATTCATATGAATTATTTAATACTTTGTTATAAGATCTTTTTAAGAAAGAATTCATTTAATATTGTAATGGCGATTGAACTAAAGTTCTCTCTTAGCAACAAATCTTTGCTTTGAAAAGATTTGTTACTGATGGAAATATACCTCAGATAACAGACGAGGACAAGAGAACATCGTCCCGGAAACGCAACGAACTTCGTACACACGAGCGTTCTAATTTCTTAGCAAACCACGCAATCCACACTCGCTCGAACTAGTTAACCCTGTCCATGACTTTTCCACGAGTTTGCACTGCATGTGTTTGGCAACGTGAGCTCTAGGAAGCCAAAAGGAATTATATACTAGTGACAAGAGAGCGATATTTCACTTGTTGAAGGGACACCGTTATTAACACATCTTCAAAGTCCGGGGTTCTGATTTACTTACATCCGCATTCAAGACATTCACACAGTGTGTGTACAAAAGCTGTTGTGCATCGCGTATAATGAAAATGTAAAAAACGAACTCGACTTTACCTAACCTCTCTTCGCTCGCTCGAGATGCTGTCCGTGTTTTTTGTGGCAAAATTCGTTACCCATAACACTAAGTACCATCATTAGTATTTCTCCGCATGGCAACAGATTTTGCTTCTTCATAAACTTCGAGTGCATATTTAACGAAATAATAGTAGTAGGCCTATATGGATTTTCGTAACACTTTTTGGATTGCTGATTTTCGCTAGGTGTATAGAATTGCGGTGCATTATTTGGAGCGCAATGAGTGGTATATAGCGTACAATGACTCAACATCTGGCGGAAGCTGGAGTAGATAAAGTAAACCTTAGCCCCCAAATTTCAGTATCAAACGCTGAAAAAAAATTGTCACCTTGTACATGGCGCATGAACGTTTCTTTGATTCTTTCAGTATTTACTTAACTAATGCCCATGCTGTTCTCATGACCACTGAAAGATGAACGAGTTACAACTTATCAAAATTATACATAGCATCAACGAAACTTTTCCATGTGTACGAGGCAGCAGAAGAGAATAAAAAAGCAGCAATTCTGTTTCATTCTCTATTCTGAACACAAACCAACTGAACTTCTCAACCTAACCTGAAATAAGTAACAACCCTTTCCTTGAGTCGCGGCCTCGCAGGTATTGAATTTTTAAACAAATGTCATGCAAATGAAACTGGGGAAATAGCAATACAGTCTAGCATACTTACTGACACGGGTAAGCATGACTCGATTAATGTCAACAATTGGCGTTTCTTTCCTTCACCATCAAAGATGTGTACAATTCTAATACCATCAGCAGATGAACATAAGCGACACAATTCGCCAAATTTTAAACCTCTGTCCTGAATTTTCTGCATTTTACAAATTTACTGCTACGTTTAATGCTAATGAAAACTAGCGTTCTCTGCACTAGTGCATTGAATTAATATCTAAAGCAGAAACATGAATTAATATTAATCACAAGCAACACCACTCCCATTATTAAATTAAACCGCTACCAAGCTTGTCATTTGTGGTCTGTGGACAGCTACTGGACAGTTGAGTGACAGAAGAAGGTAGACGAGCGATTCAGAATCACAAAGAATATGTCATTCATTCCCATCGCGCTCTATACGTTGCGGTAGTGGAGTGACTGTGTAATATTGAAATACAGAAGCCAGAGCAAATATTTAAACTCGTGTGTCCACTTCCACTCTAACCCAATATGAACCAAATTTTCAGTTCTAATTCAGTTTTTTATACGCTTCTTATCGCTCTGTGACTCGTTTTTTTTTATTTAAGTCATACCGTATTCTACATCTACATAATAGAAAATACTACAAATAATATTTACGTTTTTTGCAAGAATTAATACATAAATAAAAAATACGGCCACATAGCGATATCAAGCGTAAAAAACTACGGACCGAAAATTTGGTTCATATTGGTTTAGACTAGAAGTGGACAAACGAAATTAAGTGTCCTTTCCCCTCCCTGGCTTCATATATTCATGAAATTTTCAATGGCTATTCATTAGAGTCAGTTCAGTATCGTTTTTAGATAGAGGTCATTGTTAATTCCCATTGAGCTCTACTTAAACGATATCGTTTTTTGATAGAAGTCATCGTTCATTACAAGCATCTTTGAAAACCCTTGATTCATTCCTTCAGTCGCTGTATTGAGCGATTAAAATTGTATAACCTGGCATACTAAATTGTCCAGTTAAAATGTATAGATGGATATGTAAGTTGATAAAATGAAGAAAATAAATAAGAAAATAAGTGATATGAAAAGAATAATATGTTAGAAAGTTATAGGTAGTGTGAAATATACAAAGAGCAGAAGATAATTATTATGTGTGATTCACGAGCTCACCAACTGCACAATGAAATATGGAAACGACATATACCTTATGGACTATGGAGCTCGCAGACCAAAGGGAAAAAATGAAATAGAGAAAAGTGTATATGTGTGGTACTTCTGAGGTTAGTCTATTTATTACGAACAATGCATAATCTATTTTGGATACTAAATAGTGATCTAATTCTCAGGGAATTATAAAATATGGGGAGAGAAGATTTCGAATTAGACGAAAATCCGAAACCATCTGAAAATTAATGGCTTTTTCAAGAAATTCAGCCTTAATAAGTTTCATTTTTGTGATAGTAATAAATTACAAAGTTAATATTTTACAAGGAGGTATACGTTGTCCGAAGATTGAAATACACAAGTATTTTATTCCGTCTTTACATGAAGTTCCTCCTCGAATTTGTTTGCTTTATAAACAGCATATAATATCATTAACAACAGAATTACTATTGATAAATTAATTTTATTATTCTATTTTTAATATAAATTGTATTAACATTTGTCTTTGTAATTTTTAGAGAACATATTGAGGTAACATCATTTGTATTTTTTAGTGTAAACTTTGGGAAATTTATCATTAATAACTTAATTCATTCCACCTGTTTTAAAGATTATGAATATTAATACTTATCAGTCAGTGCACCTTGTGGGAAAGACTTTTTGTAGGGAGCTCTATCACAAGCAACTTTTGCTCAATTTTATGAGCATTAAAAGACTGGATAAGTACACTTTCCTTAATTGAATACAACTGTGAAATATATTCAAATTATATTCAAAAAAGAATTAAGGCAATTTTATTCATAGATAAGTGTGATACGTTTCTATATGCTGTGTCACCATTATAGTTTGAATATTTTATAGAAATTAAAATAGCTTTTGTCCAATTATGAAATCCTTTTTACTTCTGAACATATCTTAGTAATATACTATATGTGATGTTGCGACGTGCTATCACAATTATTTTCTCTCAGAGTCGCTGTGGATCAATGGTAGAGCGCTTACCTCCTATGCTTGAGGTCGTCGGTTCAATCCCAGTTCATGCCATGTGGGCTTTGTGGTAGATAAGCACTGCATGGGCCCTTTTCGGGGTTCTCCCGTTTCAACCCATCTGCCATCATCAGCCATATGGCCTGAGCCAAAGTTACCTAAACGCCTTAAATAAAAAATCTCTATTGAGTCGAATTCTATTTGAGGAAGATAATGAAGAGATTGAAAGGAACTTGTGTTATTTAGAAATCGTATCAAGGGGATTGCCATAAGTATCGCACTTTTGTATGAGGCAATCTAGGATCTAGATTGTCTCTCACACACAAGTGTGGTACTTATCTTGTTTTCTTAAAAGGTCGTATCTGGAATTTAGGCCTAGATTTTTCAAGTCTTGCCAGTTATTTGTTCCGTAGAAATTATTTGATAATGCGTAGAAAGATCTCGGTAAGTAATACGATTTTTTCCGAGAGTAATGTTTATCAATGGAGAAAGATATTAAAATGGAATTACTTATCTACGATAACGAGATTTATTCTTAGGTATAAATATAATAAAGTCAATATATGTGTATCTTATCTTATAATTATTAGAATCAGACTCATATGTAGGGACAGTATAATCTCGCGAATCCGCGAAAATATTTAACACTCAAGAAATCTCATAGTATAGATAGATAGTTGTTGTTAACATTTTCTGAAAAATGTGCTTTTTAACTCGCGAAATTTGGACATTTTGCTTCCATCTATGGATTTTAAGCTCTATATAAGAAATTATATTATTGTCATTCTTTCATTCACGAAAATAGTTCCTAAAAACCGGAAAAATACAATTCCTCTTCAAAAATCTATCATCGGACTCGTGTAGCACAGAGAATGTTAGAATGTAGTGCACTGAATCCTAAATAGGTGGTAACAAACTTGCGAACATGGTTTACCATCTACCGGAAAAAAATATAAACTACGTGATCACAAGGCCATTCATTGTGTGCGTCAGGCGGTATTCGTCGTGAAAATCTTTGTTATGACAAATTGAACACGTGAAATATCATGCAAGGTTCATGTCTATAGTTGAAAAACGTAATTGAAAATAATTATTAGTCATTTTAGCTAATCAAGCAATTCACCCTTGTACTCAATAAGTTTTACTTATACTCATAATTTTTTTACGTTTTCAATCAAGAAGTATAAGCACCTTTATTCAAGAACTTCTACCGTCCCTACCCATATGTGTCGTGTTATTGAATGTCATTAATCTACTTGATAGGATGTGTAAATGAATTTTCACTTGGTTTTGAATTAATAATGTTTATTAGGTTATTTTGGTACTTACATGTCTTAATTAACTTAAATCTAGAGTATAAATATTGAAAGTATCCATAATTGAGATCCGCAATCCCTTTCTTACATTGCGGCTTTAGAGCACACTTGTCACGTGTTCATTTTTTAAAAATAAAAACTATTTATAGAGCAATTTTAGTACTTTAGAAGTATATCTTCCTTCTAACGTTGCTGAAGAAGCTAAAGTACAACCCTAACCGAAAAGTTTCAATTTTTAATATCATTCCATTACTTTTAATGGGAGTTCCAATCTTCAAATTGTTCTGTAAAACTTTAAAAAATGGACATGTGACAAGTGTGAGTGTGATTATCATTGCAAGTTAACTTTCGCTAAGCGGAAATTGGAATTATTTACCTCCACCGATCCAGACACATATCAGTGTGTTCGTTTGATAGCTCTCTACTCGACGGCAGTGCTACAACATACAACTATACAGAGAAATAATATGTCTTCATAACTAGCTACGCATTTATTTCCGACTTCGAAAAAGATTATTTCCTTATTGCTGTCTCTGACCTGAATAGCTCATTCTCTAAAACATCCTGATAAATTCAAGATTATTATTGGTTCGTAATGCTACACTTAAACTAAGAGCTAATGCTGAGCCAATCACAGAACTTCAATTTACCAGCTATTATAAACCTTAAGTAAATGGTATTAATGATTTAGCTCTGCTAAAGTAAAGTTTACCCCAAGGAACTAAATATTCAGATAATTACATAATTGAATTTTTATTTTTTATTTATGGCCTTTATGCATCTAAGGCTCAGACCGGGATAGGGGAGAGGAAAGGATTTGGGAAGGTGTCGGACACTAGGACAGGCTCTATGTTGAAGTGCCATCCCGGCATTTGCCTGGTGTGACTAAGGAAAAAGCCTGGGAAAACCTCAGTCAGGATGGTCGGCCGCTTAGATTGAACACACGACTTCCCGAACGCTACGCCAACGCTCTACCACTGAGCTACGGCGGCTCGGTGAGATAAGTGCATAATATTAACGGTAATTACTTTATTCTAATCAAATTCTTAAGTAATGCCTTCAGGAACATCTATTAAATATTCGAGAATAGATTGGTTAGATACTCGTACACAAACTCTTTACTCTAAGATTACCCTAGATCATTATAATCCAATGATTCTCACAAGAAATCCAAGATTATGATTATTAAGTACGTATCTGTTATTTCTGTATATAAATTATGTTTCTCAAATAAGTTTTTTTTATATATGTGCCTATTCCATTGGCAATAGATCATTAAAACTAATCGACACCTTGAAAACCAAGAACGATAATAATAATTCTCCTTTCTTTAACTCTGCTGTATTGACAGTTCAAAATCTTTTGAATAATTCCTTAATGTTCATCTTCCTAACAATCACTCCCTTCTAATCAAAACTCACTTCTATTTCACAAACAGATAAATCACATAAAAGATTAAACTCATCATAGTTCACTTTCAGATTCAAGAAACACTGAAATATAGCAGTTCCATAATTCAAATACATTGTCAAGACTAATGTGTTATAGTTCCATAGATTGCTAAATAAATTAAAACTTTGCATTCTAAAATAATCTAATCACTACATTTTTATTCATTAGTTCTCTCAAGAAAAATCAGACCAAACATACTATTTTCACAACTTTCTCAATTTCTTTGTTAAACCCTTTCAAAAACCATGTTAACCAGATATGTTTCTTGGTCGTGATCCTAGGATGGTTCAAATAATCGGAGTAACCTAATTCATACAAAAACATATCGAAATCTTTTCCAGGATCCTCTAGATTCTTTGTTTTTTGCATCTTCTTCAGGTATAGTAATATTCGCTTCTTCTTATTTCTTCTTCTGTTTCGTACTTTCCAATGTCTTTGGTTCTTCTTGACTTCTTGGGTGCCGGTTTACCCCGTTGTCCTGTTGTGTTATCTTATTGTTGATATGGACGTTGAGATAACCCAATCTCTGTTCTATCTATGATTGCATTTTACCTTGTCTTTCCTCTAGTGCTATTATTGCGTCCTGTAATTTGACAAGCAAGTGTGAAATCTTCTGTGTTGTAGTTATCTAATCTCCAGTTTCTATTCTGCGTGTTTTGGTCCTCATTTCAGAAGTGTATATTTTTTTTAGATTAACTGGATATTATTGTGATTTTTGGATTGGTATGTTTGATTGGACTGTAATATCTTAGTCTATAGTTTCGTTTTCCAATCGCTACACAATTTATCCATATATGGCCTGCCCAAAGTAGATATAGTTATATTGTCTTTCATTACCAACCATTCTAAATAATATAAGTTGTCCCTATATATGGCTGGAAGCACTACATCCGCCATGATGTCTATACCTTGGGTATTAATGATCCGTAACTGTATTTCCCATGCTTCAATCTGATTGATTAAGTTCATTTGATTTATCGTCTTCGATTCTATTATAACAGGAACCACTGTCAATTAGAATATCCTTTTCATGCTCGTGAATCCTGACCTGTTCTATCATGGTAGGAGATGTTTCAGTGTTGTTGGTATCGGTTATACAATTATCCAAAAATCATCCAAACCACTGTAAGCTGAGAAACTTAGTTTGGCTCTTCACTCCCATAGATCTTTTTTACTTCCTTGGATCTGTATTATTTGTGGGAATCTTGTGCTTTCTTGTTTTGCTCACATCTCACTTGGAAATGATTAATCCGATGACAACAAATTCATTTTTATGTATGTTGGGCATTTGTTTCTCGGGCTATCTCTACAACAGTACTGGCAGTTGTATATCCAATTGTTAGGATATTTTGCTTAACCTGAGAATTGATATATATATATTACTATTTGCTGAACTGTTGTATTTAAACCTGGATATTGAGACAGAAGTTTACTATCTCGATCAACCGTTTCATGTTGAATAACAATCGAGGATGCTTTCGCAAATGTAAGTTCATTTGTGGACATTAATATCTTCCGTACATTGTTATCCAACATTTCAGATACTAGTCGATCTGTCAACGCTTCATCTAGAAATGAACTAAACTTGAACTTATTGACTTGGTTCGTTAGTCAATTTTTATAAATCTTAAGTAAATGATATTATTGATTAAGCTCTATTAAAGTAAAGTTTACTCAAAGAAACTAAATAGGCAGTTAATTACATAATGCGAACAATGATCACTTTATTCCAATCAGATTCTTAAGTAATGCCTTCAGGAACATCCATTAAGTATTCAATAATAGGTTGCTTAGATACTCGTACACAAACTCTTTGCTCTAAGATTAGCCTTCTCATATATATTCAAGATCATTACAATCCAATGATTCTCACTATAAATCCAAGATTATGATTATCAATTACGTATCTGTTATTTCTGTATATAAATTATGCTTCTGAAATAAGTTTATTCTCATATGTATTCCATTGGTAATAGATCACTAAAACTAATCGACATCTTAAAATCCAAGATCGATAATAATAATAATTCTCCTTTCCTTAACTCTGCTGTATTGACAGTTCAGAATATTGTGACATAATCTTTTGAATTTTCCTAACACCAGGTAAGCTATTGAGTTCAGAGACATCTAGTGGCGAGGCAAGAAATTACCTGGAAGCCAGAAAGAAATGGGTTGCTATTTATGAATACAGAATACTTCTCTGCCTGATTCTCGGTGGTGCTACTACTTCGAACTATAGGGGATAGTCGTCTGGCACTTCCAGTCCTTAATGTATCGTTGCATTTTTGGCGCCCGAACAGGAAACGGAAACGCTGAAGATCCAGCCTAAGTTTGCAATATTCAATATCGAGTTAGAACTTTTGTTTAAAAGCAGTACACAAAAAAAAAACGTAACGCAAAATATTTAATAACAGAAACATTGTATTAACGTCTGTCGTTTCACATATTTCTTAACTCAGAGCAACTTAAAGATAGAGCTATGCTCTATTCTTAAGTTACGTTTTCCAAACAAGCCCCTGTAGTATCTTGGTTAGCGTGTTCGACTCTGTCTCATCAAGTTAAGTTACGTTTATAGATCTAACCAATCAGAGCTTGAACTGCATTTGAATCCTATAAACAGCGTGTGAGTCCATCTCAGACATATGATTTTCTTTCTTGGTTTATCTCCATATTTTGCATCTTAGTTATAAGTGTTGCTTTAACAGTAGGCAAGAAAAACATGCACAACTTTTTATAGAATGTAACGTCTACAATAAAATAAACTGTATTGCTTATTTTATAATTCAAAACTTTGGTCGATATAACTTTTTGTTTCCTCACTAGATGCCATGTCAAAAGAGTATTTAGTTTAAAGCAGTGATTTTCAACGCCCAATTAATATATTCAATTATTTAACACTCATTTGTAGAATTCGACAGTCCACGACTGAGATTAAAATTTATATTTCCTTTCCAAAACAAAGAGTCTGAAAACGCGCTGGTATCCTTTGAACGTCAAATAAATCTCTAACATAGTAGCATCTTCCCGGTCCGTGAAAGATTTTTCCTATAGTTTGTCAGTTCTTTAGTATAAAAAGGTTGAAAAACACTGGATTAATGAACAAAGTTATTACCTGAAAGAGATTTATTAAGTTTATTAAAACTGACTTTGTAGTTACGTTTATTTAAATATTTCTCACAGTATCTTAACGTAAAATAAAGCTTCCGCAGGATCGTTCCAAATCATAATGTCCAAAGCAAAATGTCCAAAGGAAATGATGACCAAAACAAAAATGTGCAAAGTAAAATATGTCCAAAACAAAAATGTCCAAAGTAAAAAATGTTGAAAACAAAAGTATCCAAAGTAAAAAATTCCCAAATAAATCCAAAGTAAAAAATGTCCGAAAAAAAATCCAAAGTAAAAAATGTCCAAAACAAATATGTGCAAAATAAAAAATGTCCAAATTAAAAAATGTTCAAAGTTAAAAAATATCCAAAACAAAAATGGCCAAAGTTAAAAAATGTCTAAAACAAAAATATCCAAAGTTGAAATATCTTTAAAAAATGTCCGAAGTGAAAATAATATCAAAAACAAAAATTCCCGCAAACGTGCAGTTTGAAATCGCCAATCGTGTGGAGTGTATTGACTTGATAAGCGGCACTAGGAACTGGAATAGTGTTAAAGTAAGAAGTCATATCTATCAGTACACATGTAATTGTTCGTATCGTGGTGATGTAAATGGTAGCATAATCGACATGAAACTGCAATATCCGGGTTCGAGTTTCTTAAAAAAAAAAAGGAAATAACAGAGATTAGGTTAGTTAGAGTCCACAGTTAGGTTTTGTAAAGAACACCCGGGCATACTAAAGAAATGTCTTTATGTTAGTTAATGACGAAGAAATAGTGTACCGGTTATTAAATTTTGCTGTAGGTGTTGTATGGTTTGAACATCATATCTTCATCACGATACGTATACTCTGTAAAATCACTTATCTAGCTCAGCCACATTGTGTTCTTGTACATGATACTAATCTGACAAAAACTACATATGCGAATTTAAGAAATCCCTAACAATTAGTACACTAAAACCACGTTTATCCGGGATGATTTTAGAAAGAATCTGAACTGATTTTTGGTCAGTTTCAAAATATATGTACATCGTTTACAAGTCAGCGCAGCGAATTCATTCTCGACTGCATTGATGTGCACCGATGAACTGTATTTGATTTCAATTTATTAAAATACATTTTGTTAATTGTAAAATAAATCATTTTGTTACAGTATTTATGTATGTGCAAGCGCTTATAATATGAAAAAATCTTACATTTTTGCGAGTGAACGGAGTTTTAGTTTATGGTAAAGAAATGAATGGATATGATATTGGACACTTCCGGTAGTATTCTTTTTATTGCAATAAAAAATTCTTTGTTAAAGTAGACTACGGAAAACATTTTCTTTTCTTTCTGTGATGCATTTATCAAGAGTCATAAAGCCATGCTTCTAAACAGTCTCAGCCTTGCGCTTAATCGGGCACCGCCATTTATGACGTAATCAGTCTGCCGACTGCTTGTCATTATCATACAGATAGTATTTGATTTGCTAGTATTGTTAACAAGAGATAGCAAAAATGGATCCAAAGAAATAGTATAAGTGGTGAATAGCGTTTTTGTATGCCTTAACACGTCACTTAGTTCGTTTCATACATTGAAAATTGATTTTTACTTTTAATACATCTTTAAGAAATTGATATATTTTGGTAGCTTCAACACTATTATTGTTTCCTGTCATTCTTTCGAGTAATTTCTATTATTAAAAACATGTTTTGGTGTTTAAACTTATTGAAGTATGTTCTGCAGATTTGTACATTAATTATTTCGTTAAGTGATGATGTGAATGTTCTTTCTCTTTTTTGTTTTTTCGTCTTCAAACTTCTAAATAAGGAACGTAACATAGGGAGAAACATATAGCTACAGAAATAGTACGGATTGATTAAGTCAAACCAATCAGAAGATTATTTTCGTTGTATGACGTAGGAGATTGAATTCACAGTATTTCATGCTATATTTCTACGTAACGGAAAACCGTAGCGCTGAAATAAAAAAAAATCGTTATATATTATTTAATCTGATGTGCACAAAGAAAATGTAAAATATATAAGGACGGGGAAAATGGAAATGTCCATTGTATGAATTGTGACACGTAATGCATAATTTTTCATATAGTACAAATGGAAACCATTCACAAATTTTGTGTCAATATAATGCACATACTTCTTTGATTCCATTCTATGTCCTTCTACCTCTTTCACTATTTTTAGGAGCTTTTGAGGCCTGGCCACCAACCATAATGTGTAGCTCCCACTAGAGGATTACGCCCTCCCCTTTCACCCCCTCTGGCGATTTCAAATCCCCCCCTCGAGAATTTTTCCTGAAAAAAACCCTGACTGTATAATTTCAATCATAGTAATGGGCCTTTCCGGCAACCCAGTATACGCTTTCAACGACATCCACTAAGTTTTGTAAACGTTTACATTAGGTACTGGAAAATAGAGGTGCTCTGTGCGCTGCATTTATCAATGTTGCCAACAAATTTCAAAATTTTAATATTTATAATTACTCTCACATTATTGCCCAAATTGATATTTATAGCTACTGTAATAACTCATAGAGATACTCCGGGTTCCGCACGTGCCGCTGTTGTCAGCGTTTAAAACCAATTTCAAAAATATGTTATTTCAAATTGTTTCCATACTATTGGAGGCACGTGCACCAAAATTGTTTAGCTGGTAGAACAGGTCATACGACTAGGGCATTGCAATACTGAAAACTAGGGCACATTACCGGAACCGAAATAATATTTAACCTGGCCCAATAACTAGGGAACATGCATGTAAAATTTGGTATAAACCAATGTTGATATATTTTAAAAGACTTTTTGATTAGCTGGCAACAATGACAACTCAGGCAACTTAAGATTCCTTTATGACCTACTCCTTGATCTAAGGAACACGTATGCAAAATCTGAATGAAAAGAATGCACACTTCTAAACATAGAGTCATAGAGACAGAAACTTTCTGTTTTATATATAAGACTCACTTAACTTCCGGACACGGACCCCTCTGTACTTTTTATCGTAACCTTAGCTCCAGTACATTCGGGCTGTGCATACTTTTGCAGCCATATCGGATACAAGATGGCGCCATTTTCATCACCTTGTATATTACCATAACCTTCTCTTCTCGGATCTCTTTACAAATTTGGTAGTTTACGGCAAATATTTCAAAAAACAACGAAGATATACAAGGATCTTGATTCAACAATATATCTGCCGGAAGAACCCGAAAATGCATGAAAAATATTCAAGTACATGGATCGGATCGAAATATGTTGGTTCGGTAGAAATTGTGCTATAAACGCCGACGATGTAGGGAAGAGTGTATTTTTTCAAGATGGCGGCCGAAAGTACTGGAAATAAATTAAAACCATTGTGGTACATCGCTTTGAGTCGAAATACAAATATGCTGGTTTGGTTGAAATATTCCCACAAACGCCGAAGATGTAGGAAAAAGTCAATTTTTCAAGATATCGGCCAGTGAAAATACATGAAAACCATGGATTTACGCTGGTCTGAGTCGAAATGTGCAGGTTTGATCGAGATATTCTCATAAATACCGAAGATATAGGGAAAATTCATTTTTTTCAAGCTGGCGGTCAAAAGTAGCTCCAATACATGGAACCCCTAATACAATCGTGCGGATAGAAACTACATGATGCACGACATTCTGAGTCGAAATACGTTTGCTTGTGTGGAATATGCCTTCAGTATGAATCTTAGTCGGCAATAGCGTCTTTTTGATCATTTAATGCGTTTCAAATCTTGATAATTTACCTTCACGCCAAATTTCGCTTCACTAGCTCTAGCGGTTATCGTAATCAGACTCTCCGGGGGACTGCGGCCCCATGGTAATCCCCCCCGAGAGGCTGCACCCTCATAGGAAAGGTTTGACTCTTTTATTGTAACCCAATCTTGGTCAAACCGATTCATACAAAATTTCGTTTCTCTAGTTTCAGTGATTTGGAAAATGGGCTTTTGGCGGTCATTTTGGATTAAAGATTGCGACAATTTTAACGATTTCTTATATTATCTAGCT